>CAUYRT010069326.1:0-12160 GCA_963574885.1 Lepilemur ruficaudatus | reverse complement strand
AATGTAATTCTTAATAGCATCTTTTTTTTTTTTTTACTTTCAGAAATGAAGTTTGAATGATAAATTACATGGTTAACCTACTTATCCTCAATCAGAAATCCAAACAACTCTGAAAACCAAAAGATTCTGAACTCATTTGGGGTAAATTCAAGCCTGGTCTGAATTTATTTGACAGAAAAACCTTACCTGGCCTGACTTCAAGGTATTTATAAATTTTATTTGTCCCATTTATCATGAATATTCATACATTTTCCTGCAGAGATGTTCATGTCTTTAACTTTAGAATGTGGCCCCAGACCCAGTGATGATGTTATATAATATGCAGTATATGAACCACATTGCCATTATGAAATATGAAAAGCTGTAAAACATGAAATGTATTTGGATCCAAAAATTTCAGATAAGGAATTACAGACCTATAAAAGACTTCACTCTCATTGCCACTGAAAATTATAGCAGGATGGACATGTGTCCCAAGCCAGTACATCAGATCTTCTCTCCCTGGAATCAGAAATTGGAACTGTGGGCTGCTGGTGGGGCTGTGTGTACCCAAGGCTTGAACTGAAAGGACCACAGAATCTGTTGGGGCAGCAATGTCTAACTCACATGTGCAGAGCGACAGAAAATGTTAACTGAAGACACACAGAGTTGCATAAAACAGGTTTAAAAAGGTCAGCTGTGAAGAGAAACCACAGGACTGGATGCAGAGAGTAAATGTTGCTTATGACGGATTTCCACTTCATGATTTCAATCACTCATGAGGCCTTCCCTCCCTAAAGTTCCTTGAGTCACCCCTGTGTCCTTCTAATCAAACCCACTCTATTGCCTTAGCCATCTGGGATGGATCTCTGCTATTTTCAGCCAGAATGCCTTTAATAAGACACACATATGGATATGAATCTTCTCCCTTAGTGCCATCTCACACAGGGTTTCACACAGGGTTAGATCTCAAAAAATGGTGCAAAGTCAGAGTCTAACCACTTACCCACTAACTCATTTATCAGAGAAGCTCTGAACCAGCACCCAGGGCTGTAGCACAGATAGGATACAAAGAAACAAGATGTAAAGGAATGGAAGGCATTGTCCCCACCTTTGAGGAACAGCTTGAGAGTTCAATCAGTGACATTTTTCTTGTGGCTGCCCCCACCTCTACCAGATGCTTTCCTCTAAGGTAGATGTGAACATTTAAAAATAGTGTAAAGGTCACAGCTGCAGAAATGAGAGGAGGGTCTGACCAGGGTCATCTCATGCAAAGCACAAAGACCCCTTAGATTCGGAAGAACTTGGAATTCACTTGTTAAGCCAACAAGTCCTCCATGTGTCAGGCACTGTGCTAAGTTCTGGGGAGATGGCAAGAAGCAGAACAAAACAAAATCCTGTTCTTCGTAGAGTTGCCATTGCCCTGGCAGAAGACAGACAGTAAGCAAACAAAATAATTGTTAGAGGGATGAGAATTATGAAGAACAGTACATCAGGAAAAAGGAAGAGGGAATCACGTGTGGAGCGAGAGATGCTCAGGGAAGGGGGGCAGTAGAGCACCAGGTGAGACAGGTAGTGGGGCTGGTCAGGTGATGGCCAGGTAAGACTCAGGTAACGGTTCTCCCAGGCCACCGCAGGGACTTGGGCTTTTGATCTGAGTGTGGTGGGAGGTGATTGGAGAGTTCTGAGCCCAGGAGTGCCATGGTCACTCCACCTGCTGGGCAGGGAACAGACTGAAGGAGTCAGGGCAGGAGCCAGGAGACCTGGGGGCTACTGCAAAGCTCGAGGGAGAGGTGGTGGCGGCTGGTCCTGGGAAGTGAAGTGGAGGTGGGTTCTGTGCTCAGGACCATGTGTGCTCCTCTTCCTACTCTGGAGTCAAATTCGCCTGACTCTTCCTGGGAGTTTTAACAGTGTGCTATTTTTATGATAATTATGTGTTACAGGTTTATTGGCGTCCCATGTTTGATGCAGTAATTTATGAAACAATGACAACATTTCATACCTTTCATCTTAGGGCTTGAAGAGGATGACACATTTTCTGCTCTGAGAAAGCCAATTAATTAACCTGATTCCAACCTTTCTGCCTAGGAGGGTGCTACTAGGCCCATCTCAGAGCCAGTAGACTGAGTCCTTGCACTGCACATAAAACCCATTTAGCCCTCGGTTAGTCCCTCTGCACTTTGTGAGCAGAATTTTGATTTCATAATATCCTCATCCAATTTATTTTTGAACTTTTGGAACTTACATGTAGGTAGAAATGGGAAATATTTAGTCTGGAATCTTCATGGTAGAGAAAGGAGTAGGCATTCTAAATAAGAAGTTGACTTCCCTTCCCGGCTATATTCGGGAATGAAGATTCTAGAAACCCTGTACAGTGGAGTTACTTCTCGTGTACATTTAACATGGGCAAATTTCAACTCTAAGTTTAGAGAGAAAAGGCAGAAGAGAGGTGGCCAGGTGGAAGAGTGTTCCCAGGGACGGTGAGTCATGTATGTGCTCGCCTGGCTTGGCAATTCCATGTGTTATCCACTGGTGGACATCAGCCAGAGTGACCCAGTGTCCTTAGTGGGTCCTAGTTCCAATTTCGAGCTTCTTGCTTCTCTTAGCATGGCTCCTGATTTGAAAGATTTGCATTTTGGGTTCCTAAGTCTAAGCCAACTATTTCATCTGGTGCTCAATCAAAGAAACTGATTTGCTCCTGTGCTGGAGGGAAAACCGTCTGTGCTAAATAGTCTGATAAATCCGCGTTTCCCCAGGAGAGGCATGGTACAGTCTTGTACTCCACAGGCGACGGGAGGCATTTTTAAAAGTAAGATGACTTTGCACCGTGTGCCCTCTTGTTCCCACCTCTCTGCTGTGGGGTCTTAGGCTGGAGGTCAGGGGCCTTCCAAGCAGACCTAAGAAGCCTGGGCACTCCAGGAGAGAGTGGCCCTTTGTGTGTAATTGGAACTGATGTGCACTTGTTTGCCAAAAGGAAGTCAAGTTTATCTTGGCATTTTTCTTGCAAAGTCACGGTCATATGTAATTATGTGGGCTGATGCATCTCTGGGGACTTGGGAGAGCAGAGTAGTCAAGGATTCTTTGGATTTAGAACAGACTGAATAATCTCTGTGAGAGTGAGAAGCTGCTGCCTCCAGGCCCGATCTGTTTCTTTGCTTTCTCCGTGGAGGAGAAAACCAGGCAGTACCAGCCACACATACATGTGTGTCTTTTCTGATTGGTCTTGGTTGCAGCAATAGGCCAGCTGGCTGTTTCGGAAAAAAATAAAGAGCTCAATGCACATTGCCTGTGTTGGCCCGAATTCTACCACTCTGCCAAGGATGTCAGAGGGGCAGCATCTGCACCCATGGCTGTCATGGGCATTCAGGCTCTTGGATAACAAGATAAAGGGCAAAAGCTGAATTTTCTTGTGCCAAGAGGAGGAAGAGTATCCGAGCCAAGAAGATCAAACCACTGCTGCCGAGAGTGGTTAAATGGTACCCATTAACCTCTGTCAGAGCTGGAGCCCTGGAGCGGGAATTTTGCCAGAAATCAGCCCTGAATGAAAAATAAGGTTTGGCTGAGTCAGTATAACCATGGGATGGGGGCATGGGAATTTATAGTGAAAGGAGCTAAGCTGTTCCTTCCCCAGTCTGTAAGGATGAACCCCAGGGTCGGAATCAAGCATTTTGTGAGCCGATGGGATGCGGGTCCATCCCTTGTCCCATGGAGGAAGTGGACAAAGGGGGTTCCTGCTGTTGTGGTCATGCTCCTGGCAAGCGCCACTTCAGATGGGGAGTGTGCACATCATTCCGGGCCAGGAGTTGGCCCATGTTGAGTGTCTGTCTTCTGAGAACTGCTTCCCTGCTTCCTGTTCCTGGCATCTGGGGGACTTGCAGTTTCCTACCGCCATACAGATTTGTTGGCTCTCTTCTTCTCCCTGGCGAGAAAAGAATACTCGCCACATGTTAAATGACGGTTACATTGAAACGAGGATTTCAAGAGCTTTGCTAGAGAGAGAATTGGAGACACTGATCACCTGAGGGTGTCATTTGAAAGCGCACGAGCAAATACCCAAACACCACTCCGGAAGAGATTTCTCTTCCTCATTCTTTGATAGCTGATGAGCCTGGCTTAGCTTCTTAGCAAAAACCACCTTTACCCCCTACTAATGAATTTGGGTGTTCACCACAGCCAGGCAAATAAGCTAAACACTGCACTGAGCTTTATGGGACAGTCATTAACAAAAGCCATTTATCCCAAAGCAAAGAGTCCTAAAATGAGGCCAAGAGCAGCACACTCCTGCTGTCTGAACAACTCGCTGCTTAGTAGAGTTGTTCTTTCTGATTTGTTCTGGATCTTGTACTATTTGGGATTTATTTTTCCAGTCGCTTAAACTTTCCCAGTCATTTAATGTTAAGGAAAACCGATCACTTCTTTTAGGAGTCAATTCTGTTTTTTTTAAGTGTAGCAGGTCTGCAGAATCTGAGGTTTGGATGAGGTTCTGTCCCAGGTCACCCTGCCTCTCTGATGGGGAAGCAAAGTAGGAGCTCATTTTTAGAGGGTCTTTATTAGAGGAAATTTAATAAGCAATTTTTGAGCAAATGTACTTCAGAATAGTATTTTTAAAACTGTAGATGATAATTACAAGTAGTTTAGGACCAGCCCAGCGTTAAAAAAAAAAAAAAAAAAAACAGTGAACTGAAACAGAGCAGAGCAGGACTGATCAGAGCATGTCACCTACAATAAAGGTAACACTCACACCTTGAAATTTTTGTCCCAGTTGCATGTATGTAAGTGTAACTGGGTCACAACGGAAAATACATTTCTTATAGTGGATCATAGTCAAGAAGGCTGGAAGCTCACGATGTACAAGTGACTTGGGTTCTAGTCGCAATTCTGCCACTGCCTCTATGACCTTGGGCAAGACATTTTCCTCCTACGGGTCTTGGTTTCTCATCTCTAAAATGAAGCACCTCTCCATAAAGTTTCTTCAGTTCTAAAATCCAACGATTAAAATTCCAAAAGGAATCAATTTTAGCATTTAACAATTATCAACCACACAAACATAAAAATTCTTCTGCATCGTAGACCTCTGTCTTCCGTGTTTCTGAAAGACATTCTTTCCAAGGGTCTCTGAAGTATGCAGACCATATAGATGGGCAAAGCCCAAGAGGGTAAAAGCCACTTTATTAAACCAACTTGGCTCAGGGACAATCCCTTTGGGTTTCCAATAGAAATTTTATACTAGATTTCTCTGCTTACACTACAATTATGTTTTGGTTATATTTGAAAATATATACTCATCCTCTTTTGGATGGTAGGGAAAGGCAAGTAATTGCTCAGGAAATGCTGAACTTGGTTAATTTGGAAACCACTCCCAGCCAATGTTGAGCCTTGGGCCACTCACAGTCCCTGCTTTGTGTTATGACTAGTGGGATATCAAAGAAGCATTGATTTAATAAGAGCAACTAAGAAGACCAAGAGTAAGTCTGGCCCCTGGGTGGACAGTGATTGAGGGCTGTTTATTGCTAGGCCAAGGTTCTTTTCCAAGACAGTCTTCAAAACTCTTGATTCCTTCACTTCTAAATTCACAAGCACAGAAGAGAGTAATTTGGATGGACCACATGCTATTACTTGGATCTCATTCTGGCTGCCGGGTATCATCTTCCAAATTAATATCTCCCCAAGTTCACATGGAGAAAAACCGAGGCATCTCAGACACAGCCAGGAGTCAGCTGTGTTCTGGGAGTTTAAAAGTCTCTCTTTAGGAATGGGTTCTGCTATACAGCTGGAGTGTAGATGAAAGTGGGTTCCTGTTCTTCAGTCTCAGATCTGAATATAAACTTGAGCTTTGCAACAATCAAAAAGCATATGTTCATTACTACCATCTGCATTCATTGTCTAACTTTACCAGTGAAATTTTGTGGCCACCAAAATGTCAGAATGGGAAGGAAGCCTACAAAACCATCTCATTCAATGCCCTCATTTTCAGAAGAGGAAAATGAGGCAGCCACTTCTAGCCACCTTTTCAATGTGTGGATGCATCAAATGCTTGGGTCTCTTTCCATAAACTTTATGGAGATATTATTTTGCTCTTGAAGGCTGAATACTGGTAACTGGTTGGCTAATTGTAAATGGAACTTTGCTTTACCATGGCTTTTGCAATATTGAATTTCAGTATTGGTAAACACAGTGCTTACCAATGCCATACAAAAATCTAACATCTTCTATCTGTGACAAAGTCTTCTTAAAACTCAAAGCCTGAGATGCCTCAACATATACAAGAAAAGTAGTGGGTGGGGGGAGGGGACTTTATTAGCTTTGATTTTGACCCCATTCTCATAAACGATGCAAAATGTGTCATTTATATTAACAGCCCAGAAGAGCAGTTGCCAGTTGTAATATAAAAAATGATACCACAGAAAGTGAGACCTGGTTGTGGCAGATACTCTGTCAAAGGAATGATTTATAATCTGGAAACACAAGCGGCAAGAGAGGCCCACCAGCTAGGGCTGTATCATCTAAAGCAATCAAATCCCACAAATATGAAGCAATTTTGTATTACCATTTCCAAGTGCTCCCACAATAAGGACTCTTGTATGCCCAAGTTTAATATTCAGAGCAGAAACCACAAACTCTAACAGCCGCTCCTGGTCAAGATAGTTAATAACCGTTCCCAGGCAAAGGCAGCTGTAATAGCATCGCTCCAAGCAGCTAGGGATTTGCTTGTATGTCAGCTTCTCTCTCTCTCTCTGAGAACTAGAAAATGACGGTGGGTCAGACATCCATTTGCTTTATATATTGATATAATTTCATCAGAATTTATGATGTGGGAATTATTGCACAGGCAAGAAATGTAATCTAACCATCATCTCACACAATGCAGGAAAGGATTCTATGTTTTTGAGAAAATATATGGACTTGCTGAATCAGATTACGCACATGCAATCCTAATGGATTTCAATATTTCCTTGGACAAGTCATTGCTATTTGCATCGTATGTATTAAATTGGCTTGTATATAAGACATTTTTACAAATAATAAAGAGTTATAATGCCATTTCTTCTTTCATTTTCTCAAGTTCTGGCATGTGTGTTCATTCTGGTAAATTTTAAACATCTGTGCGTGTGTAATAGCTTATCTTAATTCCTGCAGCCCATATTTAGACTCTTAATATCCAAATATTGCAATAACTTATATAATTCTCTTTCATCCTTACGAAGAGCTTGTGGAACTTCAAATGTTAAGTGGAGTAAATGCTGACAGCCTTCGAGGACCATTTCATAGATGATCGTCACAGTGAGTCCATAAGTCCTCCTGTTGTTTGGTCTTTGGAGCCATTTTTATTCCCTTAAGATCTATAGCCTCCTTCCACTGGGAATCTGCATATAAAATATGTTTTAAAATTAAGGGCTTTCAAGATGGCACTTGTTTCACCTAGAACTAAATGTCCTTAGAATCAAAAATTTTTTTCACGTATTTTAAGACAGAAATGACATCTTACAAATTCAGAGCAGTGCCCCAAACTTGTATGTCTGCAGAAGCATCTTTTTGTAATAATTTTTGATTTCTGCTACTGACATGACTATGTAGATCAATGACCATGGTTAATCCAGGCAACAAAAAGTCACTGTTAAAATTGTTCTATAAATGGTTCTGTTGAATTGTAAATATGTAGTCCAGGTAAGATGTACATAATCTGGAACTTAATTTTTGAAAATATGTACCTAAAAGAAGGTGTCTTTAATCCTAATAGGAAAGACTCATGTTAAATTGGCTGATGTCTCCAAATGATAATAGCTACTCTTCCTTTTGTACCTAGGGCCACATACTATACCAGGTGCCTAATGTACATCATCTCCTGTCCTTACCTCCCCTCTACTTCGAGGTCACCATTATTACCCTCATTTCACAAATGAGGAAGTGAGTGCTCAGAAAGCTTAAGCGCCTTGCTCTAGGACACATGAGCAGTAAGAGATAGAGCCTGCATTTGAATCAAGGTGTGCAGGATTCCAGAGCTCGGCTTCTTTTTAGTGCTTCCTGCTCCTTCCCAAAGGCTGGCCAGGTTAGGGCTCCTTTCAACTGTTTTTTGACCACCCCAGAGCCATTCCCACCTCTTTGTTCCTAGTTATCTCCTGCTATGGAAGTTCAAAAGTACTTTCTGAGCCACAAGCAGAGATGTATGGAGGTGGGTGTGTTCAGGCAGCCATTTGTTTCCTTGAGGAAAGACGAACAGGATCAGAAGCAGCCGAACAAACAGCCCTACCCCTTCTCCCTCCTACCTTGCAAGGGATGTAGTAGCTGATGTTGCAGCAGCCACCTTGCAACCATGAGGAGAAACTGAGAGCATTTCAGGCATTGCCAAACAACTGAACAGTGCTGGCGGCTTCCCACCTCCACACAGAAAATTCATCAGTCCCTTGTTTTTCACAGGAGAGACCGAGGAAGGGTTTTCTTATCCCTGAGCCTCTGGAGGGTAGAATCTGGTGAGGAGGGGCTGGGGGACTGGCTCCTGGACAGAAGCCACATATGGGATGTTTAAAAGTTCAGGTGACCCTAAGCACAGATGTGAGAGTCTCAGCAGAGGGGAAAACCCAACAACATTTGCTATCACTTGAGAATCACCTTATTATCTTACTCACTAAACCCATTCTTGTCTTTTGAGAGGGTTCTTGATCACCGAATACTAACGTGTTTGAATAAAGTTGCCGAGGTGTGAAGCCGCGTGGGATTTAACTTTCCGTAATCTCCTTCCACCAGTCTTGTCCATCCTTATTTCCATTCTGGTTGTTCCATTAGGACAGAGTTTCCAGATTTAGCAAATAAAAATACAACACATCTGGATCTCAGATAAGCAATGAATAAGGTTTTTAGAGTAAGTATGTCCTATGGAGTATTTGGAGTAAGTATGACCCATGGCATATTTAGGACATCTTTTATCTGGCAACTCTCCTTGAAAACTCTGTCTTCAGCCCAAAGAGTTCACACCAGGTCACCCATAAAGCGCATAAAGTAACTCCTGTACTCGACCACTCCATGTGGTCTGCTTGCAACACTTCACTTTCTCATCTTCACCAGTTCTTAAGGTTTTTTTTTTTTAAATCCCCACTTCTGCTCAACCCCTTTGACTCCAGTGTCTGACGGGTGATTTCTATCTCTCAACTTTTGGCTCTTTGCTGTGGGTGGATCCACCAGGAGCTTCTTCGCACAAACACGCCTATGGAACCCTCCCCGCAGCAGCACCGCCCTCACAGTCCGTTCCCCCAGCCTGGGGCAGGAAGACAATCTCTCCTATGGTAACGGTGATAGTAGCTTTATTTCCACTTTGATGATGAAATGTTGTTCATCCATTTATTTATTGCACAAACAGTGATTGAGCACATACTATAATACATGCCAGGCACTGTAGGGAAAAAATGAATAAGACATGGTGCCTGAGTTTGAGGAGCCCACAGTGAGTTGCAGAGATGGCCTAACAGCAAATGATTGTGACACAGGGCTAGCAATGCTAACACGCAAATAGACGGTGCTCACAGGATCAGAGAAGAAAAGGGTCTTCTGCATTTACCAGGGGCATAAATGTCACTCCTGTAGCATGGCTGCTCTTCCTGTCCCTTATCCAAATCCGATCTTTCCTATCGGCTCGGTTTTACACGATTTCCCACTGATCCATCACTTGCTTTATTGATTTCATGGTGCCAGTCTGGCACCTACTCTGGAAATTCCCAGAGGGCAGGCATGCCGCCCTTCAGGTCTGCCTGCCTGCCTCGGTGCAATGAAGGTCCTCAACAATATTTGTAGTGTGAGACATTGATGTGCTTTTTAAAGCAGGGCTTTTAAAAAATGGAGGAAACGAGAGGATTATGTGGCTTTTTAAGGGCTTCAGCACAAGTAAGCTGCTGAGCAGCAATTAGAGGTCACAGCTTTGGAATTTATGGTCACTTGTTGAACTGGTAGAGTCAGGCAAGGGTAGTATACACATAATGCCCAGCTACATCCAAAGTAGAGTATCTTTGGGCCATTTCCTGTCAGTTACCTCAAAACAGACCTGATGTGTAGCTTTTAAGCATTCCTAAACTGCAAAATATTTACATAAACACTGGCAACATGGAAAGCCTTCTTCTCATCTGCAGTGTGTCATCACGTATCTTTAAGGGTCCCTGTTGGATCCTTTTAGTTGGCCAGGGTCTCTGCACACTGTATGTATTTAGAGAATCACTTCTGCCTGTCTGACTATTCTGTAGGTCTGTTTTTACTTCCAGCTTTCAGAATGGAAATGCAGCTGTTAAATTAATCAGGCCTTAGTGAAACGTGTCTACTTTACTAGTAAGATTACTGAAATTTACATTTTTGTTACTCTTCGTGATGCAGGCAGGCCTTTAACTCCTCTTTGCAACATCTTTCCAGAACACATCTCAAGAGATCCAACTACTCCAATAAATATAATGATAATGTTGGGGCAATATGAAAGGGGGAATTAACTCTATTACTGTGGTTTACTTTTAACGATTACGTAGGGATGAGGGGCTAAGCGTGGGCTTACACTAGACCAAGCAGGGCTGGAAAGTGTGGTTACCCCCTCCAGCAGCTCAAGGCCCTCATCAGATTGTCTTGTTGAGTTGCGCTGCCTAGAAGGCAGGGGTGCTTGCGCACAGACAGTTGATGAAAAGGCTGCTCTTATTATAGATTTTCATTGGGAAAATGTGCTCTACTTACGTCAAGAATGCTCAAAAATAATACTGATTATCATTACTGCCCGAGAAAAGTGACAGCTGTTAGCATTTTGAATTTGTACCATGTCAAATGGGTTAAATGACAGAATGACCCCATTGATCTAGTTCATGCTGCAGAACATCTGATTCGGATGAAGTCAGTTAAACATATCTCGTGGCCAACCTTTGTTTGTTTGCTTGTTTCTCATTCCACTGTGGTCCTCACCTAAGCTCGTGTTGCTGCAGACACAATTTACTGCAAAACCTCCTAACAATTCTGTTGCCTCCAGTCCTCCTTATTCATCCTATATACTAATTCCCAACCGGTCCTTTAAAAATATCTCTTCTAGAGGGATCAAAGTAGAACCACAGGAACCTCCTTCTTTTAAATTCTTTCAACAATCTTTAACATTATCCGAACATAGGCCACTTTCAGAAGTTTCAGCAAAGATTGGAAACTGAAATTTGAGAATGCGTGAATAAACAGAATTAAAAGTAGCTTTGAAGATTGGTTTGACATGTGAGAAAAGACTCCTTCTGAAACGAGTATTTACCAGAATACCCAAAATATTTCTGAGGATGGCTGGAATTTATATTCAAAGAGATAACCAAAGATGCATAATTATTAAACATGCACATCCTGATATGGGAAGAAAGAAAGACAGACAGGGAGGGAAGGAGGAAAGAAGGGAAGAAAGGATGGGGGAGAGAGAGAGAAAAGAAAGGAAGAGAGAGAGAAAGAAGGAAGGAAAGACTGAGTAAAAAAGAAAATAGAATTAGCTCATCATTGGAGGTAATAAAAATCAGAATTCAAATATTGACTTATATCAGTAAAATGGAAGGTAAACTTGAGTCATATAAGCCAAATATATAGAAAAAAAATTAGACACAGGGAATAGATCCAAGGTGAGTAACAGGAACCCCTGAGGAAGAGAGGAATATGTGTATACGCGAGACTGCAAACTGAGAAGGCTCATACAGTCAACGTGAGACAGACAGAGACCAGCACCAGAACAGAGCCTCATGAAAAGAAAAGGGATGTTGGTAGTTTACAAGTGAAACAAATGAGGTTACTTATAAGGGAAAACAAACTGGAGAGGCTTTTCATTCTTTCCCACTTAAATGATCAAAGTTAGAAACAATGCAACAACATTTGGAGAAGAAAGAATGTGGCTAAAGAATGCTTTTCATTCAGGAAGGCAACTGAGTCGGTCCTTCATTTATTCATTTAGCTCAGAGCTCTTAGGAAACATGGAGGGTTCCGAGTGCTATGGGGGAAGGGTAGCAACACAGATCTGGGGGATGGGAGGGAATCATCCAGAGAGCAGCAGAGTGCAGAGGGCTGGGGAGAGGAAAGGCTGGGTAGGCTTAAGGATAATCATTAAGAATGATTATGGAATTGGGGGGTGGGGGGTAAACCCACATCTGAGCGACGTGGGGGGGCACTGTGGAGGGGTGGGATATGCTTGAAAAGTAGTTGGGGAGCG
>CAUYRT010069325.1:0-64756 GCA_963574885.1 Lepilemur ruficaudatus | reverse complement strand
AAGCCTAGGAGTGCAATTGCTGTGTCATATGGTAGTTGCATGTTTAGTCTTAAAAAGAAACTGACAGAGTAGATTTTTGAATGTAACAAGGTAAGTCAACTTGAGTGGTAATATATTTTGGGAAATCAGTTCACTACAAATTGTGACTGTAAACATTGTACTGTAAATGCTTTGTAGTTTTCCCCCAATAAAAAAAAAAAAAAAAAGAGATTGACAAGGGCTGAGTATCAGGTAACTCAGATTCCCTTATACAAAATAAATGGTTTTCCATCAATAAAAAAAAAAAAAAAAGAAACTGTCACATTGTATTCCAGAGTGGCTGTATCATTTTACATGTCAACCATCAATATATGAGTGACTCAGTTTCTCTGCATCCTCACCAGCATTTGGTTTTGCCACAATTCTTTTAAAAGTTTAGTTGCCAGGTAGGTGTGTAGTGGTATCTCATGGTTTTAATTTACCATTTAACTAATGGCTAATGACATTGAACATCTTTTCATGTGTTTCTTTGCCACCTGTATATCTTTGGGGAAATGTGTCTTTATGCCTTTTTTCCCCCTTTTCTACTTTATTTTTTTTTTTAACTACTGAGGTTTTAGAGTTCTTCATATATTCTATATACTACTCCTTTGTTGGGTATGTGGTTTGAAAATATTTTCTCCCAGTCTATGGTTTGTGTTTTCATCTTTACAAGGTCTTTCACAGGGCATAATTTTTTAATTTTGATGAAGTCCAGTTTATCAGTTTTTTCCTTTATGGATTGTGCTTTTGGTGTCAAATCTTAGAATATTTTTGCCTAGCCCTGTACCCTGAAGATTTTCTCTCTCTTTTTTTCTGAAAGTTATACTATTTTATGTTTTCTTTTAAACTCTGTGACCCATTTTGAGTTAATTTTTATATAAAGTGTGAGACATGACACTTAGGTTGAAGTTTATTTTATTGCCTATACACTATATGGTAATATATAGCATTTGAAGTGTTGTTGGTTTTGCAGCAGCTGTCATTCCATACCAATCCATTTAGTTAAAAAGCAAACAGGTGGCTCACACATATTGTTTTCACTACATAAATTTTTAAATTTTCTTCAGTCCTACTAAAATAAATGGGACATTTTTGTTGTTGATTTTGATTTACTAGGAAAATATATAACAATACAGTGAAGATATTATTAATTAAGAGCACTATTCAAAGTGCTTGCTTTTTTCTAAGATACTATTCCAGTACTATTTGTTGAAAGGCTGCCTTTTTCCATTGAATTGCTTTTGTACTTTCGTCAAAAACCATTTGAGCATGTTTGTATGGCCCTATTTCTGTGTTTTTAGTTCTGTCTCATTTATCTATATGTCTGTAGACCAATACCACATAGTCTTGATTACTGTAGCTATATATTAATAGTTAAGTTCTGAAATCAGATAGACTGATTATTCTTATTTCATTCTTCTTTTCAGAATTGTTTTAGCTGTTCTAGTTCTTTGCTTTTTCATATAAATTTTAGAATAATCTTGTCTATATCTAAAAAAAGCTTACTGGGATTCTGATAGGAATTACATTAAACTTGTATATCAATTTGGAGAGAATTAACATCTTTAAAATATTGATTCATGAACATGGTGGTTTCATTTTTTTACATTTTTGGTCCTATCTTCGGTTTTGGCATAGTGTAATACTAGCTTCATAAAATGAAGTGAGAAATGTTCCTTTTTTTCCTATTTTTTGTAAGAGATTGTGTAGAATTGGTATTAATTCTTCTTCAAATATTTAATAGAATTCTCCAGTGAAACCATCTGGGCCTGGAGATTTCTTTTTTAAAAATTAAAAATTCAATTTATTTCATAGTTACAGGAATTTTCAAATTATGAATTTCATATTGGGTGAGTTGTAGCAATTTTTGTTTTTTGGGGAATTGGTTCATTTCACATAAGTTGTCAAATTTATGTTTGTAGAATTGTTCATAGTATTTATTATCCTTTTGATCCTTTTGATGTCTGCAGGGTCTGTAGTGAAATCTCCTGTTTTATTCCTGATATTTGTAATTTGTATCTTCTCTCTTTTTTTATTATCAATCTTACCTGAGGTTTGTAATTTCACTTATCTTTCCATCTTCCAAAGAATCATATGTTTTTTTTGGTTTATTTTCTCTCTTGTTTTTCTGGTCAATTTTATTCATTTCTGCTCTTTATTATTCCTTTTTCTGCTTTCTTTGAGTTTGTTTTTCTCTTTTTTTCCTAGTTTCTTATAGTGGAAGCTTAGATGATTGATTTGAGATTTTGTTTCTCTTTTCTAATATATACACTCAGAGCTACAAATTCTCCTTTCAACATCATTTAGCTGTGTCCAACAAATTTTCATATGTTGTATTTTCATTTTTATTCATTTTCACATATTTAAAAAAATTTCCCTTGAGATTTACTCTTTGACCTGTGAATTACATAGAAGTATATTTAATTTCCAAGTTTTTAGAGATTTTCCTGTTATCTTTCTGTTTTTGACTTCTAGTTTGATCTAGTTTTGTCAGAGAACACATTCTGCATGATTTTATTTCCTTTAAATTTGTTGAGGTCTTTTTTATAGCCCAGTAGATAGTCTCTCTTAGTAATATGTTTCTTGAACATTTGAAAAGAATGTGTATTCTGTTCCTCTTGGGCAGAGTGTTCCATAAATGTTAATTAGAGTCTGTTGGGTGATGGTGTTGTTGAGTTCTATGTCCTTGCTGATCTTCTGTGTATTCTATCAAGTTTTCAGATAGCGTGTTGGAGTCTCTAACTATAATTGTGTATTTGTTTATTTCTCCTTTCAGCTGTTTGGTACATTACCATTTATGGTTGCTGCTATGTCTTCTTGGTGGATTGACCCTTTTAGCATGTCTTTCTATGTTTTATAATGTCTCTTTCTAACACTGGTAATTTCTTTTGTTCTGAAATCTACCACTTTACTTAATATTAATATAGCCATTCGTGTTTTCCTTTGATTAGCATTTGCATGATCTATTTTTCCATTCTTTTGCTTTCAATATACCTATATTGTTTTATTCAAAATGAGTTTCTTATAGACAGCATATAATTGGGTCATGTATTTAAATCTACTCTGTAATTCTCTGTCTTTTAATTGATATATTTACTGTTCACATTTGCTTATTGGTGTTAGGTCTTAAATTTACCCTTTATTTTTTGTTTTATGCTTGTTCTCTCTTTTTTTCATTTCTCTGTTTTCTTTGTCTTGCCTTCCAGTGGGTTACTTGAACAATTTTTAGAATTCCGTTTTGGTTTATTTATAGTGTTTTTGAGTGCATTTTTTTGTATAGCTTTTAAAAAATGGTTCCTCTAAGTATTGCAATATATATAGCTTATCACAATCTACTGGTGTCATGATTTTACTGGTTTGTGAGGAGTATATAAATGTTACCTCCCTTTATGTCCCTTTCCTCTCTTTTGCTTATAATTGTCATAAATATTTCCTCTACATACATTTAGAACATTAGTCTTACAATTTTTGCTTCAGCTATCATAATTTAGAAAACTCAACTGGTGAAGAAAAGCCCATTGTATTACATATTTTTGTTACTGCAGTCTTTTTTCATTTCTGATGTTCAAGATTCCTTCTCTTAACATTTCTGTTTAGAGAACTTTTTTTTTTTAACTATTCTTTTGAAAAATTCTATTAGTTTTTCATCATCTCTGAATGTCTTGATTTCCCCTCAATTCTTGAAGGATAATTTCACTGGGTGTAGGGCTTTGAGTTGAAAGTGCTCTTCTTTGAACACTTGAAAAATACTGTGCCAATTCTTTCTGGCCTCTGTGGATTCTGTTAAGAAACTCACTGTCATTCAAATTGTTTTTCCCTACAGGCAAGGTGCCATGGCTGCTTTCAAGACCTTTTCTTTGTCTTTAGTTTTCAGAATTTTAATTATGGTATGTCTTGGTGTGTATTTCTTTATTATTATCTTTGGGGTTCACGCAACTTAAATGAATCTGTAGGCTTATGTCTCTTGCTAAATTTGGAAAGTGTTCAGCCGTTATTTCTTCACGTACTTTTTCATCCTTGCCCTCATTCTTCTCTCCTTCTAGGATTTCAGTGACGCAAATGTTAGATCTTTTGTTATACTCCCACAGTTTCCTGCAGCATGTTTTTTCCCCCATTCTATTTTCTCTGTGTTGCTTATATTGAGTAATTTCTATTATTCCATCGTTTAGTTTGCCATTTCTTTCCTCTGTCTCCATTCTACTGTTGAACTTATCCACTGAGCTTTGTTATTTCAGTTATTGTATTTTTCAGTTCTAAAATTTCCATTTGGCTTGTCTTTATATCCTCTGTTTTTTTGGTGGGACATTGTCTTTCTTTGCTAATGCTTTCTATTTTTTTCATTTGTTTCAGGAATGTTTGTAATTACTCATTGAAACATTTTTATGATGGCTGCTTTGAAATATTTGTTAGGTAATTCTAGCACCCCTCTCATCTTTTGTTGACATCTATTATCTTTTTTCATTCAGTTAGAGATCTTCCTGGTTCTTAGTGTGATGAGTGATTTTTTTATTGAAATCTAGATCTTTTCATATTATGTTGTAAGACTCTTAATCTTATTTAAACCTCCCCTTTTGGTTGACTTTCTCTGACTTCACTCTGGCAGGGGAAGGAGGTGGGTGCCAGCTTGTTAATGTCAGGGGGAATGGAAGTCTAGGTCTTCAGTTGGCCTTGCTGATATCAGTGGGAGGGCCTCCTCCTTACTGCTGGGTGGAGGTGGGCATTCTGGCTCCTCATATGGTCTCCACTGACACTGTGTTGGGGGTGGCTTCATTATTGCTGAGTGATGGTGAAAGTCCTAACTCACCACTGGACCTCCTCTAACAGTAACACCAGTGGGGTGGGGAGGATGCCTCATTAGTGTTGGGTGGGAGTGGATGTTGTGGCTTCTTATGTGATTTCCACACACACTGCAGGGAGGGGGAGATCATGTTACAGGCCAGAGGGATAAAAGTCTTGGTTCCCTAATTTGGCCTTCTTTGATACCACTCCACTGAGAGTTTTGGACCACCTTTTTGCTATCTCATGAAGGTGGAAGTCTAGGCTCACCTCTTGGCTTTTGTTAGCATGGATGGTTGTGGAGCCACATTTTTGTCTGTGGTGTTTGGCTGGAATAGAGAAGTTCTTGGCTAAAAGTTTTCTGTCTCACTAGCCTGCTCTTCTTCCTGGTCCTTTGGCTGGAGAGAGCTAGCTTTTGTTGGGGCTTTGTTGTCTGTGCCTATTGGTATTCCCATGTTTCTGGCTTCCTCAGTTTCTGGTCTGGTATATATGAAGAAAAAGAAAACCCAAGGAACTCACCACCATGCTGTCCCTTGGGTTTTGATGTTCCTAGCCAGTGTATCTTTTCTCCACCTTTTAGAGTCTTCCTTTGTTTGCTTTATAGAGAATATCCAGGGGTTTTAGTTGTGGTAAGCAGGAGGAATAGGGAAAAGTACATTTACTCCATCTTCCTGAAATAATGTGTCTTTTAATGTTTCAAAATAGAAAAGATTTTATTTGCTGCTGAGGTTAAGAGTTTTTGTGGACAAGAATGGGGTAGTTGTGGGGAGGGAGAATAGAAAGCAGAAGAAAGGCAAACAGATTCTGCCACTCCTAAAGAAAAAAAAAATCTGTGAGTCCTGATTGAATATTTGTTCATTCATTCATCATTCAGCAAACATTTATCATTTAACCCTGTATGCCTAGCAATACAACAAGGATCAGTACAATTATTTTTGCCTATTAGGAGCTCAAAATCTAGTCTACTGGAGGATAACGCCCACATAAGCAAATAATTATAACATAATAAGTGAACTCGGTCCTAAAGGATGAGAAGGTCTCTAGGTTAACTAGAAGAAGATAATTTAGGCAAAAGAAATGGCTTGATAAAATGCACAGAGACATATAATTTTTGTGGGTCTAAGAGAATGGCAAGCATTGGTGTGAAAAGAGTAAGGGGTTCATATGAGTGAATGGTGGGAGATTAGGCTGAGAATGTTGGTTAGGGCTAGATTGTTGAGGGTTTTAATATATTATGTCATGCTAAGAATGTTTTTTACTTTCTGTAGGCAATGGAGAGTAATCTTTAACCCATTTGAATGAACATTTAAAAATAATGATTTTTGTTATGTTTGCATCTCTATATGTATCCTGTAATATGTTTTTACATGTGCTGGGTGTAAGACTTTTCCTATATGACTGTCTGTGGTTAGAAATGGGAGAGAGAAAGGTTTGCTTAAACATCTAGAATTACTAGATAGAAATGTGTAAATGGAACAGATGCACAAGTGCAGCTCAGGATGAAGCTATTGTTTCAAATCTGTTCTCACAGACAGTTCCATTTTCACTAGTTGTGAGTGTGTGTGTTTAAATATGGTAGCACCCAGTTAATCCTAATAGTCACTTTCACTTCCTTTACCTCCCCAGTCATTTCAACCTACTTATCAACACTGGTTTTTCATAGAATCTGCTAAAATTGTACACTTAAGGGACTATATTAATTTTAGGAAATGAAAAATCCATATTTTCCCCAAGACATGGGAATTTATGATTTTAGCTCGTTATATCAAAATAGATAAAATATTTTTTATTATGCTGACCAATAATGTTAATTTTTCATTGTTTTCTTCTTCATCATCTACATCTATGGTCATTCTCTCACCTAGCCTTTAGTATTAGTATCTGCAAACTCTTTCTGTCTTCTGGAATAGCATATATTCAAACCTTATGATATCCCTAATGTATCGGTATATTTTTAAAAAGCCCATATACAATAACACTTTATTTTTATGCTGTCTAAATCTTTTATTTAAAGACATCTGGTATGTTTGGCTCAGCGGACAAAATATGACAGTGCTGAAAAGTAGTATTAGCAATTCTTATGACTTTCTACATATTTTAAGATGTTTATGGCAGAAATTACATACTGTGGTGGATAGAGTAGCAGACTAAGAAAAATTTATCACTGATATGCTATTGCTTACTTATTTGTGACCTCGAGAAAGCCAGTAGCCTTTTTTATGGTTCTGATTTTTAACCATAATTTTATAGTTATGAAAGAGGAAAAAATTGCCCCACATATCTGCATATTAGGAATATTAATATTTTAAGCATTGTTCTTTGGTTTTTAAATATAGCCTAATATATTGTTACTGTTAGTGTTTCAAAGTGGTTCATTTTAATTCAGTTTCTTGTAATAGTTAAAAATATGTCCTCTAAATGACTAGTAGTAACTTTTTGGTTTAAACTTTTATATGCATTATAAATGAAAATATAACATCTAACTGAACCTCCAGTTGTTATAAAAATTCTTTAAATATTAAAATATTTTAGATATTGAAATTGAATTAATATTAATCTAAATTTTAAAAATTTTCATGACATTTAATTTATGTTTTGCTGCTTACTGTTTTAATTCAGAGACATTAGTTGACTAAATACTATCTCTGTTCCAAGACCATGATAAATAATGTTATCATATTAGATGTGTACAAGCACCAGTTCATAGTTTGGTATTTCAGCTTGTGTGCACTGTCCTCTGCTGAATGGAAAACATCATCCTGGTTCAAATGATCAGTACCTTGCTAACTTATTAGTGATTTACTTTGCTTAAACTTTGAAAGTCTTTCTGTTACATTTGATGAGAGTAGCTGAAGAAATTTGTTCTCACAAGCCAGATTCACTTAGATGTGAATGATTCTGATAAGTTTCTTGATTTGTGGAATAATTAATTTCATTATAAATATTTCAAAATCATCTGGGAAATTGACAAAAAAAAGAGGGAATGAATTTAATTTACCATAGTATTTCTATATTTATATATTCATGGACCTTTTATTTAAGCCAAAGATCAAGACCCAGACAAACAGGGAACTCAAATGGCTATGATCATTGGAAGTTTTGTGTAGGGTGACTTGACATTGTGGTTCGTGCGCATTTCTTTTTCAGACTGAAGTTATTTAAAAATGGTGCATGCTTAGTAGAGGTACATGAGAAGAGGAATGTTGGATTTTGGTCTTATTCACTCACAATACACATGCCAGATATATTTTGCTTTCCTGAAAAAGTTGTACTATCTTTACTCCTTCTCTAAATCTGTTGCCTTTCTAAGCATGATACCAAAGGCAAATATCCTGCAGAAAAGAGTGATAGATTTTACTACAAAAAAATTTAAAGCTCTGTCTGCCAAAATCCACTATAAACAAGATTGAAAGGCAACTGACAACTGGGAACAATGGGTATAACACATATGGTGAACAAAGGATGAAAATCCTTCTTACAAAGAGCTCTTAAAATATATAAGAGCACGTAGTACATGGAAAGCCTTCATTTCATATGGAGAGCTAGGTACTATTATTATCTTTATTTTACAGATAACAAAATTAAGGCTTATTGAGATCTTACAGTTTGTGATTAATGAAAGCTTCAAATCCAGGTGGTCTTACTCCAGAGTCTGTGCTCTTAACCACTAAACTATACTGCCCTTCGTTCTTACAGACAACCAGAGGCATGAACAGGCAATTCACAAAGGAAAGACATCCAGTCGTCAGTAAACAATATTTATTTACTCTCTCTAGAAATCAAATAAATGGATATAAAATTAATGAGAGAACTTTTTTGTCTGTCAAGTTGACGAAGATTTTTAAAAAATGGCCACGTTCATTATTGGCAAGATACAGAAAAAACAGACAATTAATAAATCCTTTCATTGGGAAAATTATCTACAAAATCCCTTAAAACTTTATATAGTTTTTAATATTGCAATTAAAGTTTTAGTTATTCATCCTGAGAAAATAACTGTGTATGTGTAAGATTTAGTTATAAAGACGTTAACTCAATATTTATTTATAATAGCTAGAAATTTGAGACAGCCAAAATGTTCTGCAGTAGGAGATTGGTTAAATATATCAGTGCACATCTATAAAAGAGAATGCCAGTAATTATTTAAAATAATATTTTAAAGGACTATTTGATGGCATTTCATGTATTAAGAGAATAGATAAGGTCATAAAATCATTAAATTTCCATTTAAAATGTACATTTTTGCATTGATAAAAGACTGAAAAGGTAAAATATTAAGTGAGTTTTCTCTAGTTATTGGGAATATGAATAGGGTTTTAAAAAATTTTATAATTTTCTACAATAAAGACATTTTAATATTTTAAGAAGAAAAAAGTTACCATAAAATTTCCTTTAAATTGATTTTTAAAAGCATAATCACAGATTTGAAAAAGAAATTTTAATCCTTTCATCCTTCTTTAACTTCTAATGAATAGTGCCTTGTGTATCATTATTTTAGTCTTAAAATGAATAATTATCAGTAATGTTATTCCCAGGTAAACTTGAATGCGTTTTTATTCATAATTTGCATATGAATTTTTCTGTGTCTTCTTTCTTGGCCAAATTTTTATGTATATTTTTTCTTAACCTCTCTCCATTTGTATTTGCCTTTCTATTCATTACTTTCTAATTTATTTTCCATACTTTCTTCTTTTTAAAATGCCTCTCCTGTTTTTAAATTCATTGTTTTGTAATATAATCTGCCAGTGTTCACCCTTCAAATATTTCTTTTTTATACACAGTAAAATTGCAAAGTTGGCATGGAATTTGTTGTGAAAAATGGGAGACGCCTGCTTGCTTATCTTGTATTATTTAACAGAATCAAGATCATATAACCTAGTTCTCAATAATTGGCGACTTAATTTCAGTATTTGTTTATAAGCTACCATTAATATTTTTGTTTCCTATTAATATGGGACTTATGTCTAATTCCTGAATGGTCATATTTAGCACCCCCCACCAACAGATGATCTCTCTCCGTTGTGCTTTCAGTAAGTCAATTTACATTTGGAGACATGGCACAGTACTAGATGATTCAAGCTGAGAAAGAACAAAAAAGGATCTCTGGCACTCATTCCCCACTTTCCCCTGAGCAAGCTCCCGACAGGTGTCTATCATATGTCGAGTTTCTCATCTCGCTCAGACATATCAGGCAGAGTAAAGCAGGTAGGAATCAGAGATCTCAAACGAATGCATTTAAATCATGAGGAAATATTTTGAAGTTGCCTATGACAGATTTGGTTTGATTTGCTGCAGTTCTATCATTTGAACACTGAGTGGCACTAAAGCCTAGGTCACAGATAATGTATTGCTTCAAATTCTAAAATTCAGGGGTCTATTGGTGGGTAAATGGCTTTGGAAAGTGCAAAAAGTTTCAGTAAACAAGTATTTTGAGCGGAAAAAGAAAAGGTAGAAAAGTTAGTTTGACAATCAATTATTTTGGGGGGACTGAAAGTTTAACCAAATTCTATTGCTTTATTTCAAATTATTTAAAAAAAGTAAACTGCTCTTAAAGTGACCAAAGATAGTTAACCTCACTGCAAAATATTTTTGAATATTTTTCCTTTTTCTTTGCAGGGAGGGGAAATCTATACTTAGAAGAAGGTTTTCAGATAGGATGCACCCATATGAATGTGGGACCATAAGCTCCTGTGTACCGATAGTTAACAATATCCATGGTAAACATACTTGTGTACTCAAGCATCTTTTGAAACTATTTAATTATACCTATAAATGTGTTTATACATTTGACTGGATTTGACAGGTGTCAGTGTAATTTGAATTTGAAAACAATTAGAATTTGGTTATTTTGGAGGAAGAAGAAAATCATTCTTATATTTTGTTGCTTCTCTGAACTGTTTAATCTTTAAAATTCTTTCTTAAGTTTTATTGAAATATAATTGATAAATAAAAATTGTATAGGTCTACAATGTGATGATTTGATATACATACACACTGTGAAATGATTACTACAATCAACCTAATTAACATTTCTATCACCTCACATAGTTACCGTTATTTATTTATTTCCAGTTTTATTGAGGTACAATTGACAAAATTGTATTAATGTATTACGTACAGTGTACAGTGTGATGTTTTGATATATGTATATGTTGTGAAATGATTATGACAATCAAGCTAATTAACATATACATCACCTCACATAGCTATTTTTTTTTTTGTGGTGAGAACATTTAAGATTTATGCCCATAGCAAATATCAAGTATGCAATACATTATTGTTAACTATAGTCACCGTGTTGTACATTTGCTCTCAAGATCTTTCTGTGCCTGGCTTATTTCACTTGGCATAATGTCCTTCAGGTTCATTCACGTTGTTGCAAATTACACAATTTCCTTCTCTTTTAAGACTGAGGGATATTTCAAAATATGTATGACATTTTCTTTATTCATCTGTTGATGGACACTTGCGTTGATTTCATATCATGGCTATTGTGAATAATGCAATGAACATGGGAGTAAATATCTCTTTAAGATACTGATTTTATTCTCTTTGGTTATATACATAGAAGTGAGATTGCTGGATCATATGGAAGTTCTATTTTTAATTTTTTGAGGAACTTCCATACTGTTTTCCATAATGGCTGTACCAATTTACATTCTTACCAACAGTGTACAAGAGATCCCCTTTTTTCACATCCTTGCCAACATGTTATCTTTTGTCTCTTCGATAAGAGCCATTCTAACAGGGATAAGGTGATATCTCACTGTGGTTTTGACTTGCATTTCCCTGATGTTTTGTGATGTTGAGCACTTTTTCATGTATCTGTTGGCCATTTGTATGTCTTCTTTTGAGAAATGAATATTCAGGTTCTTTGCCCATTTTTAATTGGGTTATTTGTTTTCCTGCTATTGAGTTGTATGAGTTCCTTATATATTTTGGATATTAACCTCTTAACAGATGTATGGTGTGCAAACATTTTTTCCCATTATATAGGCTATTTCTTCACTTGGTTGATTATTTCCTTTGCTGTGTAGAAGCCCTTTAGTTTGATGCAATTCATTTGCCAATTTTTGCTTTTGTTACTTGTGCTTTTGGGTCATATTAAAAAAGTCATTGCCCAGACCAATGTCAAGAAACTTTCCTTCTATGTTTTCTTCTAGAAGTTATGCAATTTTAGGTCTTATGTTTAAATCTTTAGTCTATTTTGAGTTGATTTTTGTATAAAGGGTGAGATAAGCGTCCAATTTCATTCTTCTTCATTTGTTTTCCCAACACTATTTATTGAAGAAACTATCTTCTCTCAATTGTGGATTCTTAGCACTTTTGTAGAAAATTAATTGACTGTAAATATGTGGATTTATTTCTGGGCTTTCTGTTCTGCTCCATTGGTTTATATATCTGTTTTTATGCCAGTAACATCCTATTTTGATTACAATCACTTTGCAGAATATTTTGAAATCAGGTAATGTGATGCCTTCAGCTTTGTTTTTTTTTGCTCAAAATTGCTTTGGTTATTTGGAGTCTTTTGTAGTTGCATATGAATTTTAGGATTGTTTCTCTATTTTTGTGAAAAATGCCATTGGAATTTTTGATAGAATTTGCTTTGAATATATGGATTGATATGGCTAGCATGGACATTTTGACAATATTGATTCTTCTAGTCCATGAACATGGAATATCTTCTTCAATTTATTTCATCAAAGTTTTATCGTTTTCAGCATATAGATTTCTCACCTCTTTGGTTAAATTTATTTCTAAGTATTTTATCTTTTTTATGGCTATTGTAAATGGGACTGTTTTCTTAATTTTGTTTTCAAATAGTTCTTCTTAGTGTATGGAAATGCAACTGATTTTGTATCTCATGGATTCATTGAATTCATTTACTAGTTCTAACAGGTTTTGGTGAAGTCTTCAATGTTTTCTATATTTAATACCATGACAGAGTTATTTCTTCTTTTCTGATTTGGATGCCTTTTTTTCTCTTGCCTAATTGCTCTGGCTAGGACTTTCAGTACTAGGTTGAATAGAAGTGGTGAAAGTTGGCATTCTTCTTTTGTTCCTGATCTTAGAGGAACAGCTTTCAACTTTTCATGATTAAGTATAAGGGTAGCTGTGAGATTTTCATGTATAGCCTTTATTATGTTGAGGTACATGCCTTCTATACATAATTTGTTGAGAGATTTTTATTATAAAAAGATACTGAATTTTGTCACATGGGTTTTCTGCATCTATTGAGATGATCATATGCTTTTTGTCCTTCATTCTGGTATTATGGTGTATCACATTTACTGATTTGTGTATGTTGAACCATCCTTACATCCCGGGGATAAATCTTAATTGATAATGGTATATTAACATTTCAATATGCTGTTGAACTTGTTTCACTAGTATTTTTTGAAGATTTTTACGTGTATGTTCATCAGGGATATTGCTATGTAATTTTCTCTTCTTGTAATGTCCTTGTCTGGCTTTGGTATCAAGGTAGTGGTTGTCTTGGTAAAATAAGTTTAGAAGTGTTCTCTTCTCTTCGGTTTTTTGGAAGAGTTTGAGGGAGGGATTGACTTTAATTCTTTCTTAAATGTTTGGTAAAATTCAGCAGCAGCACGATTTTCTTTGTTGGGAGATTTTTTGTTATTAATTCAATCTCTGTACTTGTTATTGTTCTGTTCAGATTTTCCATTTCTTCAGGATTTAGTCTGTGTGGTTGTATGTGTCTAGGAATTTATCCATTTTTTTCTGGATGATCCAATTTGTTGGCATATAATTTTTTAAGTAGTCTCTTATTATCTTTTGCATTTCTGTTGTATCAGTTATAATGTCTTCTCTTTCATTTCTGATCTTATTTATCTGAGTCATCTCTCTTTTTTTTAGTCTACCTAAATGTTAAAATTTGGGTTAACTTTTCAAAAAAGCAATTCTTAGTTTCATTGATCTTTTATGTTGTTTTTCTAATCTCTATTTCATTTATTTCTGCTCTGTTCTTTGTTATTTCTTCTTTCTTCAAACTTTGGGCTTAGTTTGTTTTTCTTTTTCTAATTTCTTTAGCTGTAACATTAGATTGTTTATTTGAGATCTTTCTTCTTTTTTGATATAGGCATTTATTCCTGTATGTTCCCTCTTAGGACTGCTTTTTCTGTATCCTATAAGGATATTGGTATGTTGTGATTCCATTTTTTGTTTTCTCAAGGTATTTTTTTTAATTTCCTTTCTGATTTCTTCCATGGCCCATTGGTTGTTTGGAAACATGTTATTTAATTTCCATACATTTGTGTATTTTTCAAGATTTAGTCTATTATTAATTTCTAGCTTCATGCCATTGTGATCCAAACATATACTTGCTATGATTTCAAGCCTTCGAAATTTGTTAAGATTTGTTTTGTGGCCTAACATGTGATCTACCCTGGACAATGTTTTGTCTGTACTTGAGAAGAATATGTATTGCTGTTGGATGAAATGTTCTGTATATGTCTGTTAGGTTTATTTGGTCTAAAGTGTAATTGAAGTCCAATGTTTACTTATTGATTTTCTGTCTGTATGATCTGTTCATTGTTGAAAGTAGGATATTGAGGTCCACTACTAGTATAGTATTGCATTTTATCTCTCCCTTCAGTTCATTTAATTGTTGCTTTATGTATTTAGAGACTCTGATGTTGGGTGAATGTATATTTAAAATTGTTATATCCTCTTAGTGAATTAATCCCTTTAACATTATGTAATGAACTTCTTTGCCTCTCTTTATAGTTTTTACTTAGAGTCAGTTTTGTCTGATACAGGTATAGGCACCTTTGCTTTCTTTCATTTTCTATTTGCTTGGAATATGTTCTTCCATCTTTTCACTTTTAGTCGTGTGTGTCCTTACTCATAAAGTGAGTCTCTTGTAGGCTTTTTAAAAATTCTTTCAGCTACTCTATATTTTTTTTATCAGAGAATTTAATCCATTTACATTCAAGGTAATTATTGATAGGTAAGGACTTGCTACTGCCACTCTGAAATTTGTTTACTGATTGTTTTGTAGGTCCTTTGTTTCTTTTTCCTGTCTTGCTGTCTTCCTTTGTTGTTTGGTGGTCTTCTGTGGTGGCATATTCTGAATCTTTTCTTTTTATATTTTGTGCAACTACTATAGGTTTTTGCTTTGAGGTTACCGTGAGGCTTACATAAAATATTTTGTCCTTATAACAGGCTACTTTAAGCTGATAATAACTTAAATTTAATTGCATGTAAGAACTCTACACTTTCACTCTCTCCTCCCACCTTTTATGATTTTGATGTCAAAATTCACATTTTTTGTAATTTATATTATAGCTACAGTTGTTTTTTAAAATAGTTTTGTCTTCCAATTCTCCTAGTAGGGATAAAATTGCTTTACATGGTATGCTTACAATATTAGAGAATTCTGAGTATGATTATGTATTACTTATACCATCTAGTTTTTTGCTTTCATGTTTTTTAAAATTAATTAGCAGGCTTTTGCTTTAGCTTCAAGAACTTCCTTTAGCAATTCCTAGAAAGCAGGCCTACTGGTGATGAACTCCCTTAGGTTTTGTTTGTCTCGGAAGGTTTTTCTTTATTCCTCATTTCTGAAGTATAGCTTTGCCAGGTAATGTATTCTTGGTTGGCAATTTTTTTTCCTTCTACACTTTGACTATATCATTCCACTCTTTCCTGGCCTGCAGGGTTTCTGCTAAGAAATTTGCCAATCCTTATTAGGGCTACTTTGAATGTGATATGTTTATTATCTCCTGTTGCTTTCAGTATTCTTTTTTTGTCTTAGATTTTTGATAACTTGATTATGATGTGTCTTGGTGGATTTCTCTTGGGTTTGAATTTGATTGGTAACCTCTAAACTTCCTATACCAGGATGTTGTCATCTCTCTCCAGATTTGGAAAATTTTCAGCCATTATTTTCTTAAATAGGCTTTCTAGGCCTTTTCTCCTTTCTTCTTCTGTAACTCCTATTATGTGAAAATTTTTTTGATGATGTCCTATAATTCCCATAGCCTTCTTCATCCTTTTTAATTATTTCCTTTTTTTTTTTTTTTGCTTCTTTGATGGGAGAATTTCAAACATCCTACATTCAAGCTCACTGATTTTTTTTTTCTCTGCTTGGTCAAATCTGGTGTTGAAGCTTTCTATTTATTAATAATTTTTCAGTTCGGTTATTGTATTCTTTATCTCTGGGATTTTGACTTGTTTTTAAAATAGTTGTTTCTATTTCTTTGTCAAACTTCTTTTTGTGCATGAGTTATTTCCCAAATTTCATTTAATTTTCTACTCATATTTTCCTGGGGTTGCCTGAACTTCTTTAAAAGAATTATTCTGAATTCTTTGTCAGTCATTTCATAGATCTCCATTTCTTCCAGGTCCATTAACAGAGTCTTATTAGTTTCTTTTTGTGGTGTCAAATTTCCCAGATTTTTCATAATCCTTCCATTCTTATGTTGATGCCTGTGTATTTCAGGAGATGGCCACCTCTTCTGGACTTTGCAGGTATTTTTTTGATGGTTATAGACCTTTACTGTTTAGTCTAGCCTGGGATTCTGGATGGGCTGGCTCGTAGCAACACTAGACAGGCAGACCTTGATGTCAAGTTCTGTAGTTGGGCTGGATCACTTCCTATGCTCTGAGGTCTGAGGTCTACTGCCTGTGCTCTGTGGTCTGGCGAGACCACTGGCTAGATTCTATCACCAAGTGGAGCTGCTGGTTGGGCTATGCAGTTGTTTTTGATTGAGTGGATTGCAGGTTGTCTTATTTGGCTGGATAGTACTTTTGTTTATAATCTGCAGTTGGGAAAGCCATGTGCTGGACTCTGAGGCTAGGTGAGTTTTCTGGAGTTGCTGCTTGGCTGCATGGGGTAGGCAGGGCCAGAGGCTTTACTCCACAGATATGTGTGGACTTGGGCTTGATTCCTGGCATATAGTAGGTTTAAACAGGGTACTAAGGCTTGGTGGAGTCACCACTCAGCAGCTAGGGTTGAGCGGGGCTAGATGCTCCCTCTATGGGTAATTGCTGATCTACAGTTGCCTCAGTTTAGGAAGACTTAATGAGAGTGCCAGAGATGCATGGGGAAGGTGGCCAGACACTTGAGCCTGTGTATTATGTACACAGAGAACCTGTGTACTATGCTTCATGCAGCACAATGGTGTTGGCTAGTTTCTCTGCTGTGGCACCTCTGTTGGCCAAAATGTAGAGCAATGGCCAAAATCTGTGCATTGGTGGCCATGAGCCCTCTCATTCTTATTTCTAATTGCCCCCAGGCATCTAGCCCACACTGCCATTACTCTCAGTGTTCCCTGTGGACTAATAGGAGTGAACCTCTTGCAAAGGGTCTCAGAATGGTGGGAAGCTGAATGTCTGCCTCTAACTCACTTTTCCCACTGTAGAAACCCTAGGTCTATGGGAATCCTCTGTGTGAGGCATTATGCTGTTTTGAGGAGGGGTGGTGCAGTCAACGAGAACTGTTCTCTTACCCTTCAAACTTGGCTTTTCTCAATTCTGTGGTCCAAAACCTCACATTCAAGTTCTGGGTTATTCACAAAGGTATTCTTGCTTGTGGATAGTTGCTAGTTGCATTTTTGGAGCAGGGAGAATGGAGCTTGAGAATGCCTAGTATTTTGCCATCTTCTTGCTACAATTTTTTTAAAAAGAGTAAAACTATTAAAAAAGAAAGGTTGGAATAATCTTTTTCAGTTGATAAAGGTTCTTCCTTATTTAAAATATTAGGACTTTTTCTTAACTCCCATACTTAAGAGCCATAGGTTACATTAGTTTTCATGGTTCCTGAAGAATAAAGTAAGGGTTAAAAAAAAGCTCATTTGTCAATCTGAATATTAAAATAGGATTTTAAAAATTCATTGTGAGCAGCCAGGGAGAGAGTGGATGAGCAACTCATTTTGGACTTGGATGATAGACGAAATTAAATAAAGGCCTTGAAAAGGAGAATAGGTCTTATAAAAAATGGCAGGCAGGTACCCAAGAAAGAGGCAGATAGTAATAAATTCTCTGTGGTTGGAATGGGTAAGGCATTGTAAAAATAATAAAATTTAATATTCAAGTCATTTCTTGGACAAATATCCTTTATTATATCCAAAACATTAATATAAGCCTGTTATAATCACTGGTAATGCTTTTGGAAATAAAGAGTTGTTGTTATATCTTTGGGGCAGATCAGAGTGAAAAGAGTATAGTAGGAGGTAAGATGGTGAGAGGGGATTGAGAATGTAAAAGAAGTGGGAGTTCAGAGTAAAATGTGATTAAAAATAGAAAGGCTTTCATAGTCTTCACTGGAACTCTTTGATAATATTTGGGTGGGGGTGGGGTACTAGACATCCCATGGTTATGTGAGTGGGAAATTGAATCATTTCTCATCAATGACTGAATCATTGAATCTCACTATATTGTCCAGGCTGGCCTTGAACTCCTGGCCTGTAGTAATCCTCTTGCCTCAGCCTCCCAAGTGGCTGGGACTACAGGTGTGGGCCACCACACCTGGCTTGGAAAATGTGCTGATGTAAGAAGTGAAATAAAAATTCAGCTTTGTTTTATTTTTAATTTAAAAAATGACTAGCCAGTTAACTCACCATTTTTCATGAATACACCTCTCTCTTATTTGAAATGGCGGCCTCTTTTTCATATAGTAAATCCTTGCACGTTCCAATGGTTCTCAAGCTTTAGTGTGTGTCAGAATCACCTGGAGGGCTTATTAAACTATATGTTTATATATATATTTATAAATATACTTATAATATTTATATATTATATAAATTATAATATGTATTTATTATAACATAAATTTATATTATAATTTATATATTATATAATATTATAATATATTATAATATTTATAAATATATTTATTTATATATAAATATATATATTGCTGAGCCCCACATTTTCCTAACAAGTTCTCAGGTGATGCTAATGATGTTGTTCTGGGGAATCACACTTTGAGAACAGCTGCTAAGTCTAATCATTAGCATGGTTACTAAGTGCTCAGGATTTTGTTTAAATGATGACTCAACTAGTTAATGCTTTGGGCATATCAGTAATTCTCTCTAAACTTCAGTTTTGTCATTTTACAATGAAGATAATTGTGTCTATCTCATATAGTTGTTGTGAGAATTAAATGGGATAATAGATATAAATCCCTTATATTGCTTGGCAAATAATAGCTTTACAACTATTTATCATCATCATCATTATTATCTATTTGTATATTCTTCTGTCAACAGACATAAAGGTTATTTCCAGTTTTTGCTGTTATGAATTTTGCTGCCACGAAAATTTTTGTACATTTCTCCTGGCACACTTATGCAAAAGTCTCTCTAATGCATATTCTTAACAATGTAATGTGGGATTGTAAGATATTAACAAGTTCGATTTTACTAGGTAAAGCTAAATTGTTTTCCAAAGTGATTAATGTCACTTTCCATGGTCAACAGTTAAGGACAAAATTTCCTGTTGCTCCATATCTTTCCCAACACTGGGTAATTTCCATTAAATTTTTTCTGGACAATCTTATGGGTGTGAAATTGTATCTTGTAGTTTTAATTCACATTTACTTGATTGCTAACAAAGTTGAGCAACTTTTCTTACATTTACAGGCCATCTTTGGAGAAATTTCCATTGTGTCTTTTACCAATTTTTTTAAAAATTGTTCCCCCCCCTTTTTTAGCAATCTTTTATATCCTTTAGATACTAATTTTTTGTCAGCAATGTAAATATTTTCATCAGGATTAACTGCAGTCATGTATGTGGACAGAGGGTGTACAAAGTATTAGTAAAGGAAGGTTTTTTTCTAGAGATGAAGTATTTTAAAGTCTTTCACTTTTGGGTGAGTGTCTCCTCCCAAAGTCTTGTCATGATTTGAAACCACCTTTCCCTGTCACTGCTTTGGTTCTCTCTCCAGCTCTTATATAGAAGCCATGCCTTCCCTTCCTGTTCCCACTGATCAAGTGGATTTCCACTTGTTTAAAGAACTATCATAGCTTTATCACAGTGAAAATGGCCTAAGTAGTTGTCTTGTGCTCATAGAAGGGAGGTGAGCCTTGGCTTCTCAAAGTGCTAGGATTATAGCTGTGAGCCACCACACCCAGCCTTATTTTACTAGTCTAGTGGTTCCCAACTTTACTGCACTTTGGAATCACCTTGGGTCTTTAAAAAATACTTCATGTCTGGTTTCCACACTTCTATATTCTGATTTAAATGGTAAGACCTGTGACGTGTGTATAAGGAGTTTTAAAAATTCCCTCAGGTGATTTTAATGTGCTCTGGTTAGTCCTTGAGACTCCAAGTGTTATACATAGACCAGCAGCATTGATGTCAGTTGGAAGCTTGTAAGAAATGCAAGATCTTAGGTCTCATCTCAGAGTTTGTATTTTAATAAGAACTCTAGGTGATCTGAGTGCATATTGAGGTTTGAGAAGCACTGGCTTGTCCACAGTCAGCTTTTGCTCTGATTATTAACCCAGAATTTCAACACGGAATTCTGGTTGGAAATACTGAAGGATGTTACCTCATTAATAGCCCTCACTCAGCTGCACCTATTTTGGTTTTGGTTTCCTGCTCTGATTTCTCCCTTTTTCTGATTCCATTACCTTTTAGTTTCCAGAAAATCTTCAGATTTTCTCATCTAGTCATGGCTTCTTTCCTGTTTCATGGCATGGTCCTAGATTCATTCTTTTTCTTATGTATCTTCTCTTATTTCAAAGCAAGTTTTTTTGAGGAAGACTTAATATTACGATGACAATATTCCCCAAAGTGATCTACATATTTGTTGCAATCCCTATCAAAATCTCAACAGTCTTAGAAATAAACTTATACATATATGACCAATTGATTTTGACAAGTGTATCAGGATCACTCAATAGAGAAAGAATAGTCTTTTCAACAAATGTGCTGGGACAACCAGATATCCACATTAAAAAAGAATGATGTTTAACTCTTAAGAAATCAAATCCTCATATATTACTAGTGGTAACATAAAATGGTGGAGCTAGTTTTAATAACAGTTTGACAGTTTCTCAAAAATTTAACAAAGACTTAACATGTGACCTAGCAATTCCACTCTTAGGTATATACTCAAGAAAATAGAAAACATATGTTTCCTAAAAACTTGTCCACAAATTCTCATGGCAACATTATTCGTAATAGCCAAAAAGCGGAAACAACCCAAATGTTAATCAGCTGCTGAGTATATCAACACAATGTGGTATATCCATGTAATACAATATTATTCAGTAATAAAAAGAAATGAAATACATGCTACAACATGGGTGACCTTGAAAACATTATGCTAAATAAAAGAAGCCAGACACAAAGTCCATGTATTATATGGTTCCATTTATATAAAATGTCCAGGCAAATCCATAGAGACAGAAAGTAGATTGGAGATTAGTGGTTGCCAGGGATTAGGGAAGGGGTTTCGTTTTGGGGTGGGTGATGGCGATGTTCTGGAATTAGACAGCACCTATGGTTACATAACATTGCCAAATACTAAAAACTATTGAATTGAACACATTAAATGGTTAAAATGTTGAGTTTTATGTTATGTGAATATGATCTCAATAAAAATAGATCTGATAAAAAAGAATGATGTTTGACTGATTTCATACCATATACAAAATTAACTTAAAGTGGATCAAAGACCTCACTGTAAGAGTGAAACTATAAAACTCTTAGATGAAAACATAATAGTAAATATTCCTGACCCAGGATTTGGCAGTGGTTTCTTAGATATAACAACAAAAGCATAAGCAACAAAATAAAAAATAGACAAATTGGTTTTCATCATAATTTAAATTATTGTTCATCAAAGGACACTATCAAGAAATTGAAAAGACAACCAATAGAATAGGAGATAATATTTGAAAATCATCTATCTGATCGTGATCTAGTATCCAGAATATGTAAAAGAAAACCCTGAAAACTCAACAGCAAAATGACAAATAACTCAATTTTTAAAATGGGTAAAGGGCATGAATAGACATTTCTCCAAAGAAGATACACAGTGGGCCGGTAGGCATAATAAAAGATGCTCATCATCATTAGTCACTGGTGAAATGTAAATCAATGAGATACCACTTCACACCTGCTAGGATGGCTATAATTTAAAAAATGGGAAATAACAGGTGTTGGTGAGGATTTGAAGAATTGCTGGTGGGAATGTTAAATGGTACAGGTTTTGTAGAAAACAGTTTGGCAGTCCCTTAAAAAGTCAAACATATGGTTACCATATGACCTAGCAGTTCTCCTTGGTATACACCCAAATGAAATAAAAACAGGTGTTTAAACAAAATCTTGTAAATGAATGTTCATAGTAGCACTATTCACAATAGTGAAAATGTGAAAACAACCCAAATGTCTATTAACAGATGAAGGATGAACAAAATACGGTATGTCCATACAATGAAATATTATTCAGCCATATGAAGCAATGAAGTACTGATTCATGCTACAATGTGAATGAAGCTTGAAAATATTATGTTAAGTGAAAGAATCCAGACACAAAAGGCCACATATTGTATGATTCTACTTACATAAAATATCTAAAGTAAGGAAATCCATAGAAACAGAAAGAAGGATTAGTACTTGCTAGGGGTTGGGGGTTGGAAGGAATGAAAGGTGACTGATTTATAGGTATGGGCTTCCTTTTGGGGTGATGAAAATGTTTTGGAACTAGATAATGGTGATGGTTGAGTAACATTGTAAATACCACTGAATCGTATGCTTTAAGATGGCTGAAAGGGTGTATTTCAAATTATATGAATTTTACCTCAATAAAGAGTATTTTGATTATAAGATGGCAGGCAATTCCTAAATTTCTTATAAAATTTATTGGGATTAATTAATTAACCACTTCTCTTTCTTTGTCCTAATCTTTAAATTGTTTTTTAAAAAATGTGATTTGAATACTAAATAGTATCTGGCTCTTATTAAATGAGATTAAGCAAATCTGTTCTATAATATATAAACCTTAGTCACATTTAAAAAAATACCCATATAATACATTGAACTAAATTATAAATCTGATAATTTCATCAGGACTTAGTTGTCTATTCATTTCTCTTATGTGAAAAAGAAACATACATTTAAAATGTTATTTATAAAGCAACAGTTGAGGTTAGGACATTTCTCACAATTTAATGATATATTGAGCCACCTACTTTCATATTAAATGGCTGACAGTTGCTTAATAATGTACTTGTTAAATGAAAAATAAATAATATTTAAAAAAATTTTTTTGAGACTGGTCTCACTCTGTTGCCCAGGCTGGAGTGTGCAATGACATGATCATGGCTCAATGCAACCTGTAATTTCTGGGTTCAAGTGATCCTCCCGCTTTAGCTTCCCAAGTAGCTGGAACTGTAGGTGTGTGCCACCATGCCTGGCAATTTTTTTTTTAGAGACAGAATCTTGCTATGTTGTCCAGGCTGGTCTCAAATTCCTGGCCTCAAGTGATCCTCACACCTAAATCTACTGAGTAGCTGGGATTAGAGGCATAAGCCATTATGCCTGGCTAAAAATGTTTTTAATAGTAAACTTATTGGGTAAAATGCTGAACCTTAAAAATAACATTCAAAGTACAATTTATATGTTATCACAAACCCATGTTGAAAAGTAGGTATGTACAAACATTTACAAATAATAAAAAAGTCACTGAGTCTTACTGGGGCCTCAGTGTTTCCTAGAGAGTTGTTACATTTAAATCTATACTTGGCTTTCACATGTAAAGCAAAAATAAAATCCTCTAATCAACTTAAAAAATGTTTTTCAGTTGACTCTTCCCCTTAGCTTTTGTTAATTGACACATATAATAATTTCAAGAGACAATAGTATGTATGTAGGGTACATGCATAAATCTGTACACTTCTCCACCATATACTGATATATCTGAGATATAGCTAAAACAGCTGAGATGAAAGCTAACAAAATTTGGGTTATTTAAACCCAATTGTATGATACAATTGTTTTTCAAACTGTGTTTGACAGGAAACAAGTGTTGTCCCTAGCTCAGTGTTCTTGAATTCTAGTTTCTATCCTTAATAATTAAAATGTAATTTGTGTACATGTATAATGCTGAAATGACTTCATTTCTTTACAGATCTTTGGGGAGAAATTTCAGAGTATTCATTTGGGCTTGAGCAGGCAGGGAGCACAATAGAATCGAGGCTGGGATAGCTTAGTATTTGGGTATGCTAGGTAATGTATCTCAAGGCAGATAATTGGGATTTTTGAGTCAGGCATGAATTAAGACTCCAGATGAAGAAGTGAATCTGAAACCAAGCAAGCAAGGAGAATTCAGGTTATAGATATACCAATTAGATATTAGGGAAAAGCAGAAGGCCAGAAACTAGGCTGACAAGTTAGCAGAACTAGATAATGAAGTATCATGTAAAGCAGATACTTTAATCTGAACAGATAGATAATACACAGGAACCAAAATGCAATAGCTAACCATTTTGAGGCAACCTCTCAGTTAAGGACGATACTTTTCATAAGCTTCCCATTGATCCAAAAACCAGTCTCAAATTTTGGCTTTATAAGACTTGTTGGTAAAAGTAGAAAATAATAACTCAATCTAGCAGAAATAGGGAGGGTGCCTGAAACATATAAGGCCATATTCTAAATGCTGTTGTGAATATATATATCCGTTTACCTCTTAATAATTTTTTTGCTTGGGTAGATTTTAGAATTTATATTTCTGAAGTTTATATGAGAAGTTAAAATTTTTTAACAGTTCACAAAATAGATAATTCTTGATTATATATCTAAATATTATTTCATTCTAAAAAGGAACTAATTTCACTTAAAAGATAACTCTGAGAAAAAAGTATGAGTTGTTTTCAAATTTGTATTTATCAACTATCCTTCAAATCATTCAATTATCCATTTAATATATGTTTATTATGAATCTTATATGAGCCTGGCATATTCTAGGAATAAAAATATGAATGAGCCTGGGAATTTTATGTAACAGCTTAACAAAAGACTTTCTAACAAATGTGTGATTAACATGTGTATTAATAAACCATCTTGCTACTTATTTCTATTTGTCCTATTTGGTCTTTGTTTCTATTCCTTTTTCTTTGTCCTTTCGGATTGTGTGATTTTTATGATGCCACAACATCTATTTTATTGACTTTTAAACTACACCTCTTTGGTTTTAGTCTTTGCTTTAATGTTAACAAATTATATTTTAACATACCACAGTTTACCTTCTAGTAATATTTTTCACTTGACTAGAGGATGCGAACCTACAGTAGTATATTTTCATTTCCCCCTATTGTCTTTTGGGCTATTTTTGCATATATTCTATTACTGCCTATGTTATAAACTCCTACTACACTGGTATTATTTGTACTTTAAACAGTTTTCTTTCATATGATTTGTATACAATACATTTACCATTTTTGAGAATACAATTCAATGATTTTTACAGAGCTTGGCAAACATTAACACGTTCTAATTTTATAATGTTTCTATCACCCTGAAGAGAATCTTCATTTTCATTTGCAGTCACTTTCCATTCCCACCCCCAGTCTTAGGCAACCACTAATCTACTTTCTGCCTCTATTGTTTTGAATTTACTGGATGGTTAATATAAATAGAATTATACAGTACGTGGTCTTTGGGTGTGACTTCTTTCCCTTAGCATAAAGTTTTTGAGGTTCGTTCATGTTGTAGCATGTATCAGTATTTTCTTATTTTTTATTGCAGAAAAGTTTAGTATTGTATGGATACTCCACATTTTATCATTCACTAATTGATGTTTGGCATTTGTGTTATTTCCACTTTTTGCCTTTTATGAATTATGCGGCTATTATTTGCATACAATTCTTTGTGTCGATAGATGTTTTCATTTTGAGGGATATACCTAGATAACTTACCTAAGTGGGTAGATATCTTGGAGTAGAATGGCTGCGTTATACAGTAAATTGATGTTTAACATTTTAAGAAAATGCCAAATTGTTTTTCAAAGTTCTGGTACCATTTCATAGTCCCACCAGCAATATATGAGAACTCCAATTTCTCTACATTTTTCCAACACTTGATATCAGTTTTTGTGATTATAACCATACTAGTGGGTGTGGAGGGGTATGTCATTGTGCTTTTGATTTGCATTTTCCTAATGACTAATTATGTTGAGCATCTTTTAAAATGTTTAGCGGCCATTAACATATCTTTTTTGGGGAATATCTATTCAAATATTTTGCTCATTTTAATGTCTATTTAAATATTTTGCCATTTCTTATCACTGAATTTTTAAGAGTTCTTTATATATTAAGAACATGAGTCCCTTATCAGATCTATAATCTGCAAATATTTTCTCTCTGTCTAGGTTTTATCTTTTCATGTGCTTGATTGTGGCTATTGAAACACAAAGGTTTAGATTTACTATTTTTTTTTTCTGCTTTTTCTTTTGGTGTCATATTTAAGAAATCATTGCTTAACCTAGAGTCATGAAGATTTACTCCTGTGTTTTCTTCTAAGTATTTTTATAGTTTTAGTTCTTACACTTAGGCCTATGACTTATTTTTAGTTAATTTGTGTGTATGGTATAAGGCAAGGATCCAAATTAATCCTTCTGTATGTGGATATCCAATTCTTTCAAAATCATTTGTTGAAAAAACTACTTTCTCTATTGAATTGTCTTGATACCTTTTAAAAAATTTGTATGGAACAGAAATGTAAGGATTTACTTCCTGGACTGAAATCAATTCTATTCCATTAATCTATTTATCTATTCTATACCAATATCACAGTATCTTGATTATTGTAGCTTTGTAGTAAGTTTTAAAATTGGGATGCTTACGTCCTCCAAACTAATTTTTTTCTAACATTGTTTTGGATTTTCTGTTTCCTTTGCATTTTCATATGAATTTTGGGATTGCTTTGTTAATTTCTGCAAAAAAAGCCTCATGAGAGTTCAACAGAAATTGCCTTAAATCTATAGATCAATTTGGGGAATATTACCATCTTAACAAGAAGACATCTTAAAGTCTTCTGATCCGTGAACATAGGATACCTCTCCACTTATTTAGATATTCTTTGTTTCAGCAGTGTTTTATAATTTTCAGTGTACAAGTCTTGCACTTACTTTAAATTTATTCCTGTGTTTCTTATTCTTTTTGACACTATTGGCATGGAGTCATTTTCTTAATTTTATTTTCAGATTACTTGTTACTAGTATATAGCAGCTTGATTAATTTTTTTCATACCAATTTTGTATTCTATAACTTTGATGAACTTCCTTATTTTTATTTTTTAAATTTTTGTAGATTTAGGGGGTACATGTGCAGATTTGTTACATGGATATATTGCATAGTGGTAAACTCTTGGATTTTTGTGTAACCCTCACCCAATTACTGTACATAGTACCTGTTAAGTAATTTCTCATCCCACACCATTCTTGTACCCTCCCACTCTCCTACTCTTCTAGATTTCCAATGTATATTATCCCACTTTCTATGTCCATGTGTGCTCATTATTTAGCTCCCACTTATATGTGAGAACATGTAGTATTTGACTTTCTGTTTCTACGTTATTTCACTTAGGATAATGGCTTCCAGTTCCGTTCATGTTGCTGCAAAAGACATGATTGCATTCTTTTTGATGGCTGAGTAGTATTATATGGTGTATATATACCACATTTTCTTGACCTAATCATGAGTTGATGGGCACTTAGGTTGAATTCATATCTTTGCTAATGTATATAGTACTGCGATAAACATGTGTGTAGGTGTCTTTTTAATATAATAATTTCTTTTCCTTTGGGCAGATACCCAGTAGTGGGATTGCCACCTCAAATGGTAGTTCTATTTTTAGTTTTGATGAACTTGTTTATTAGTTATGGTAGTTTTATTTGGGAATCTTAGGATTTTCTCTATATGTTTTATGCTATCTGCAAATAAACATCGTTTTACTTCTTTCCAATTTGGATGCTTTTTATTTCTTTTTTATTTTTTTTTTGTCCAGTTGTGGTAGCTAGAATCTCCAGTACAATACTGAATAGAAGTAGAGAGAATCGGCATCTTGTGTTCTTCCTGATCTTAGGGGGAAAGCATTCATTTTTTATCATTAAGTATAATATTAGCTGTAAGTTTTTCCTAAATACCTTTGTTAGGTTGAGAAAGTTCTTTTCTAGTTCTACCTGTTGATAGTTTTTTATTATCAATGGATGTTGTATTTTGTTATGTGCTTTTTTTGTATCTATTGAGATGATCATATTTTTTGTCGTTTAATTAACATGTTATATTATATTAATTGATTTTTAGATGTTATACCAAACTTATGTTCCTACAATAAATCCCACTTGGTCGTACTGATAATCCTTTCTGGTTTGGGTTTGATAATTTTTTTGAGGATTTTTGCATGTGTATTTATGAGGGATATTAATCTGGAGTTTTCTTTTTTTGTGATGTCTTTGGCTTTGGAATCAGGGTAATACTGGCCTTGTAGAATGAGTTGTGAAGTGTTCCCTTGTCTATTCTGTGGAAGAGTTTGTGAAGTATGTGTATTAATTCTTCTTTTAATGTTTGGCAAAATTTATCAGTGAAGATACCTGGGTCTGAGCTTTTCTTTGTGAGAAGATTTTAAATTATTAATTTAATTTGTTTTGTTATAGATTTATTCAGATTTTCTATATATTTTTGCTTCAATTTCAGTAGTTTATATCTTTCTCAAAATATGTCCATTTTTTCAAAGTTATTAAATATATTGGTATATAGTTGTTGATAATATTCCCTTATAATTTCTGTAAGGATAATAGTGAGGTCATGTCCTTAACTGAAACAATTAAGTATTACTCTATCTTCTGGAAGTATGAAATATAGTTATAATAGTTGTTTTGTCTTTGTCTGCTATTAATATTATCTATCTTTTTTATTTCTGGGTCTATTTTTCTTGATTAATTTTTTAATCTTCATTATGGGTTATATTTTCCTGCCTCTTTTTATGCTTGACAATTTTTTATAGTTGCTAGACATTGTGCATTTTACTTTGTGGGGTAGTGAATATCTATATTCCTATAAATATTCCTGAGCTTTTTTATCGGGACACAGTTACATTATTAATAATTGGAATCAGTTTGATCTTTCCAAACCTTATTTTTAAGCTTGGTTAGGTATAAACAGAGATGTCTTTAAACTAGGGCTAATTTTGCCCCATTCCTTAGGCAATATATTTCTGAGTACTCTATCAAGTGCCTGTGAATTGCAAGGTTTTCCACTCTGGCTAATAGGAACATGTAGTATTCCTGGCTCTACGTGAGTCGTGAGGATTGTGATTATTCCTCTACCCTCAGGTGGTTTTTCTCCACTGCCTTCTCCTCCCATCTCCCACACAATTCAGGTAGTTTCTTCACACACCAGTGCGAATCAATGTCCAGCTGAAAACTGGAAAGACCCTCTGCATATCCCTCTCTGTGCATTTCTCTCCTCTTCGGTATCTGCTTTGCTAACCCTAGCTACCTGGTCCTGTCTAGTCTCCCAACTTCATCTGTTCAACTCAGGAGATTATCAGGCTCTGCCTGGATTCCTCCTTCCTGTGCTACAACCATTCTTTAAGCGGTAGATGGGGCATTCAGAGGGCTCACTTTGTTTTTCTCTCTCAGGGATCACTGTTCTTCACTGCTTGGTGTCAGAGGTTGAAAAACTATTATTTCATTTTTTTTATTCTTTTAGGTTTTATGTAGTTTCATGCAGGAGGGTAAATTTGATCACTGTTACTCCATAATGGCTGGAAGTAGAAGTGGAGCTTATACTTAGTAGGAGGAAACAGTAAATAAATTAATAAGAAGATGATTAATGTAAATTCAGATTTAGGTTGTTTAGAGAGTGTTCAGGGAAGACCTCTCTGAGGATAGACATTTAGCCTGACTCGGGTGGTGAGAAGGAGCAAAGATCTGGAGGAAGAGAATTCTGGCATAGGGTAATAATCTGGCTAGTGCAAATGCCCTATATCTAGAATAAATTATTTTACTCAACACTCCTTTTTAACCTCATAATTTGTAATTGCCCTATTATTCTAACAATCTGAGCTCTTTTCAATTCTTTATTTATACCTCTGGTTTTCCTTCTCCACTCATGCCAGACCCCTAAATTAAAATGACTTATTATTCTATCTCTACATCTGGAAATTTTATCCTCTTGTCAGGTTAGACTAGTTTCTATCTCCTTCATGGAATCTTCCCTGATAACCTTAGTTATAACTGGTATCTTTTTCCTCTGAATTCCTATAGAACTTTTTTTTGTACGTGTGCACCCAGAGTTCTAACCCTTTAGTAAGTACCAGTTTGGGTACTTATTACATTTTGATTTTTTTTTTTGATATTTTGTTTTCTCCTGAATCCTTGTTGCCTAAAACACTGCCTGGCATAGAGGAGAAAATTAATAAATGCTTGTTGGATAAATCGTTATATTATCCTTACTTGTATCTATTTCTTTCTTTGAAAGAGGACATTTTGATATAGCTAGTTTGAAGTGGCCATTTTAATGTCCAAATTGTAAGAATACTCTTTACAATTTAAGAATGTGTGCATCAAAACTGACTTTTATTCATCCATGAACCCTACCCTATGCCTCGCTTTCATCCAATTCCTGACCCCTACCCGATTTCTCACTTCATCTGCTGACCACTACTTCCTAAGTAAGTTTTGCTATGCTCAGTAATGGGGTAAAAATGTCTGTTTCACATATTCATTGGTTGTTATGAAATTTTTATTTTATGCAAAAATGAAACATATCTTCTTTTCAAAATATCATTTAATAATATTAATCCTGTCTAGTTTTAAAGGATGGATAACATACATTAATTGTTTTGTCTCCGAGAGTGTTAGCACTTTGCTTATCCAAATGTGGTTTGTAGACCAGCAGCATTGGCCTCACCTGGGAGCGTGTGAGAAATACGGAATTTCTGGCCCCACTTCAGACCTACTGAACCAGAATCTGTATTTTCACAAGGTTCCCAACGGGTTTAGTGTTTTAACTTTGCACAGAGTTGTCACACTATTTGATGAGTATAAAAAGAATAAGTATTTCTTGAGGATAAAAAGCTTCTAGAATAAAAAACAAATAGATAGTAAGTATTTGTTGAGAATCAAAATCTTCCAGGTCAAGTATGATGTGTACCACAAGTCATTTATTAGAAAATTACGCCAAATAGAAACTTAATTATGTAAGATTAACTCATTTGCCAGGTAAAGTAGTTTTGCAAACTCCTAATCCATCAATTGTTAAACCTTTTGAGTATATTTTATAAATACTCCAGTAAATATCAAGATGCCCACAGTATAGTAATTTTAGCACAGGGTAGTGGTTAATGAAGGAGAACTGGCTTTGGAATCAGGATATCTGGGTTTTAAAGCTCAGCATCATCATTTGCTGTCTTTTTAACCTGGAGCCAAGACACATAAATTCTCTGAGTTTTAGTTTTCCTAAGAAAATGTAATCAGTATGTTTCTATACCGTGCTAGTCTGTGGCAATAAAAAGAAGTGACACTTCTTTTAATGCCTCTATTAGGCAGGATTCTTTTGATCATAAGAGACAGAAATCCAGTTTAAACTAGCTTAGGAAAAAGGATTATTGGCTTTAGTAATCAAACCACAGGAAGTGCTGGACTGTATCTATACCTCAGGGATAATTATTATTTGTCACTCATTACAGCTCTCCGTGGTTATTTTCTGTGATTTAGATTCATTCTCTGCTAAACATTTTTCTTATGGTAGATACATGGTCTCCACCAGCTCTAAAGCCTTAAATATACTCCACTAGAGAGGCATGGAGACTACGTATGTCTCATATCAAGCTTAACAATCCAGGGGAAGGATATTGATACTGATTGGCATATATGGGGTCAGATGCCCATCTCTGAACCAATAAAGTTTCGCTGAATGAAAGCACAGGTGGAATATTTTCCAGAAGAAAAGGACTGTTCTTCGGGACTGACAAAACAATGGATTCCCAGTATGATATCCAAAATATGACTGTAAACTTTAATCCCACAGATAGGCTAGTTAATTTTTTTCTATTAGTTTTCTTCACTCAAATAATGTGTGGGACTACCAAAAGGATTTTTTATGTTCCACTAATCTGTCTTGTTGTTTCTTTATGCTCCCTACTAGTTGTCCACATTCTGAATCTTTGTTATTCCAGAAATATATTGATGAATGAAGACAGTCATGTAATTCTCCAAGCTGTTTTTCCTCATAGCAATTTGTTTCCATGTGGTATCATGTGGCATGGCAGCCTCAATCTCCACCAAAGAGAAATCTGTGGGAATCTTGGGCTCAGAGTCCTCACTCTTTTTTCAGAGAAGGTTCTTTTCATGCCCAGTCTAAAAGCTGCCCCATGATGACTGATGGAAGTCTTTCAGGGGAATTCTCACCCACACCCACAGGTATGGTCTAATCTCCATTACCCAGACAAAAAAATCAAAATATTGAACGTAATATTTCTAAAAGTCTGTGTTATTACCTGGTTGACATTAAAACATATGTAGGACATCTTTCTCTTGTTCTAGAAGGGTAAAGTTAGGCTAAAGATAAACTCAGTTTTCATGGTTTAAACACACACATTCTTCAGCCTTCAGTACCAACATTCATATTTATGATAACTTCACAGATTTCTTCGTGATGATTATCTTAAAATATAGTCTTACTCTTTCTTAAGAACAGCAACTCGTAGAAACCCCTTAGTGGTAATTTTGTTAAAACAAAGTCAAAATTTTTCTTCACCAGGCACATCAGTGAAGTTAGTAATAGTATCTTGTTTCGCTACTCAAAATAGACACCATATGTGTAGTCTCTAAAGTGTCCTATATATTTAATAAGTGGTACAGATAGAGTTAGGTGTGGTAGTTTTTATTGTATAAGTGATTTATTAGATGAGACTCTGCCTGTGATTTACTCTGTAATGTAGTTTCATAGGGTTAAGGTGCTGTTCATTCATTTACTCATTTATTTCTTGCATGCTTTCTTTCATTCGTTTATTCATTAAAATATTTATTGAATTCCTATTATGCATTCAGCACCATGATAGACCCTGGGAAAATAGAAAACAAGATAGAGTTAGTTAGATAGACAGATACTGTCATGAAACATAGACTCTGTGGAATCTTTCGAATAAAGTCTCATATCAGTATCTTTTTTCATTCTTGGAAAAAACAGAGCAAAAAAATTCCATGCCCTTATGAAGAGAACTGCATTGTTGTTATCCCTGATGTCCTGACCTGACTTTGGGAATTATATCTAGTTTACCATAATGATTCATTCATTCATTCAGCTGAATGGCATTCTTTGCTTCCTGTCTCCAACAGATCTATGTCTACCAGACCACAGGAATTAAAATTTCATGGTGAGAGAACTGATACCATGATACAGTTTAAAAATATTTGTGTACTTCTTATGTAATCAGGCATTTTAATAAAGGAAATAACTCCTATTTATTGCTGATTAAACCACTAAACTCTTTTCCCAGTGAATGTTTCACCCTCTCCTTCTTGTAAAAAAGATTTGCTGTTTGTTTTATACATGTTCTTGAAATTACTTTGAGGCATTATTGTTATGCTGTTGTAATTTGACTTCAAGGAAGCCAATTACTTCATTATTTTACTAATTTGCCACTCACAGGGAAGGAAGAAAAAAGAAACACAAATAGGACATGGTGAAATTGAAAAGACAAGATAAGGTATAAATATTTTCACTTTACCTATGTAGTTTACAAGGTAAACAATAACTGATTTCCTTTTTTGAGACCACTTCTCCTTCCAGCTCTTGCTCTAATTCTTTGCTCCTTTTTTTCCTAATCTTCTGAAGTACAATTGTCGATGCTCCAATTTCTCTTTTCCTATTGTTTCTTAAATTGCCACCTCCCACTCCATTGAACTGCTCTTATGAAAGTCCCCAATAACTTCCTTGTTGCTAAATACTAGTAATGTTTTCAGTACTCATCTGTCTCAGGTAATGGAAATACCATCCTTCCATTTGCTCAGGCCAAAAATCTTGGCATCATCCTTGACTCCTGTCTTTCTCTTTTACCCCACATTCCAATCTTCAGCAAATGCTGTTGGCTCTACCTGTAGAAACATATCCAGAATCCCACCATTTCTCACTTCATACAAGCCTTTACCATTTCTTGCTTCTTACCGACTTCTCAGCTTCCATACTTGCTCACCTCTGTCTATTTTCTCCACTTGTTTTGTCTGGAAAACTGATTTGCTCAAATATTATATCTTCATTCTCCACTACTGCACTTCCCTCTGGTTTTTACTCAAATGTCACCTCCGTGAGGTCTTCTCTGGCTACCCTAATTAGCATCGGAAATCCAGACACTCCTTATTCTCCTTTCTTTTTTTATATTTTTTGATTGAATTTATCATTATCCCACATAGTATATGTTTTACTCATATGCCTATTTATTCTTTGGCTGCCCTCTTCCCCTTCCTCCAACTAGTATTTTTGAGTGTTTTATTTCCCTGCTATATTCCCAGTTCATAGGACAGTGAATATTAAGTATCTGGCACATAGAAAGTGCTCAAATAATTTGTTGAAGAGGAATAAATTTTATTGTCATTAGGATAATTTCCCATTGGGTCAGTAATAGTCTGAATAGGTTTCTGTAGGCCTGGTTTACTGAGGGAGAATGTCATGATTTTAAATCCAACTATAATTTTAAAATAAAATTACACACTAAAACAATAAAGTATTAATCTTACAAGCACTCTTTCTTGCTTTGTGTGATTTTAGTTTACTTGGATTTGAATAGCAATTTTTTTTTTTAGATCTTTATTTTAATTAATGTGAGAGCTGTTTTGGAATGACACAGTGCAGACCAAGTTCTTGATCTTACACATGCTTCCACTGGCACCAGAGTCAAGTGAGCAGGGACATCTTGGGGTATGATAACTATTAACCCTGCTTGTTAACTGTTCGCTTGTTAACCCAGCTGTTCCTCATTCTTTCCACGTTATTCTCAGTGTCGCCTTTGTTGAATATTGCATTATATTTTTTGAGGGCAAGGGTCCCTGTCTTTGTGATTGCCCTTGCTATAGGCCTGAAGAGTATCACTGTATTTCTTGAGAAAGCTCTAGTATTCTCTCTTAACATTTCTAAAATAGAAAGAAAATATTATTATGAGAAGCACTTTTTGAAAATTTAAGTAAATAAGGACTTTAAAGCTAAAAAGTAGACTATTATAATAGCATGTAGGGGAACTCTGATACTGTGGCAAGCAGTGCCATCAGACATATGTGAAAGGACAAGGACCTCTTCAAAACCCATTTTTGGTCACAATTTTGGGGGACTAACACTGCCTGTAGGTCTCAGTAGCTCTTAAACAGGAGTCAAAATTGTACATGAACATAGAAATCATCAATAACTTTTCCATTACATGTGAGTGATATTTGTGTGTCAATAGAGAAATATTTTAGTATATATGTTGTCCTACAGAGTCTTGTTCTAAAGGATATGACAGTTTTCTAGAAAAACTGATACAGACAATAATACATTAACATAGGTTTATACAAATAAAACAGTAAGAATAGATTGTAAATTGTAAGAATACTTATGAAGGGTTTGAAAATGGTTTGATTTATTGGAAAGAATTTTTAAAATTATAACCTGGGACATAACAATAGTTGAAACAAAAATTTAGGTTAACGAGTGGATCAATGAAAAGTCTGGAAGTCTTTTAAATGTTGGTGTTTCCTCAGAGATCCATTCATTGAGTTCTTTTAACTCTATATAGCCTTTTAAGGAAACACTATCCATACTTAAACTTTCTCCTGGTCCCAAATCCATTATTTCCAATTCTCTTCTAACCATATGCATGTGGACATCCTCTAGCCACCTCAAACTTAATGAAACAAGGATAACAGCCGCTATTTGTTGAGGAATTACGGTTTGCTAGACAGTATTCTAAGTACTTCATTTGCATTAGCCAATTTAATCCTCAGAACAATTCTGAGTTGAAACTTTATACCTTAGTTTTACAGATGAGGAAACAGACTTCAGGAGTCTAAAAACTTGCCCAAGGTTGCATGAATATTAAGTGACACTTCTGAGTACAAGACTTACATTCTTAACCACTGTGAATTACTTTCAAAATATAATTCTTTGGATGTTCTCTTAAATTGCTTCTTGTTTTTGTTTTCTGTGTTTTGTTGAATGGCACCATTATTCATCAAGCCAGAATCCTAGACATGTTCCTCTTCTTCATTCATTGCCTCTGGATAGTCAGTAAGTAATGTCTATTTTTCCTCATTTATTTCTTGGAACCATTTCCTTTCATCCATCATTACTACAGCTTAATAGTTCAGTCTCTTATCATCTGAGTTAGTTGTCAGCTAACTAGTCCCTTTATTACCAGTCTTGTCCCAACAGTTTTCATATTACAGCTTAAGTGATCTTTGTTTTTCTTTTTTTAATTTCTGCAAAAATATGGGGTACCTGAGAAAATTTGTTACATGTATAAAATGCATAGTGATCAAGTCAGGGTATTCAGGGTGTTCAACACCTGAGTACAATACATTTTTATTAAGTATAGTCATCCTACTCTGCTACTAAGCCTTGAATTTATTCTTCTTATACTTGTACCCCTTTACCCACTTCTCTTCATCCTCCTCCCCCACTCACCTTTCCCAGTCTCTGTTATCTGTCTTCCATTCTCTACCTCCATGTGTTCAAAATTTTTTAGCTGCCACATATCAAGAACATGCAATATTTGCCCTTTTGTGCCTAGCTTATGCTACTTAAGATAATGACCTACAGTTCTACCCATGCTGCTTCTTTTTTACGGCTGAATAGTATTCCATTTTGTAGATCTATCACATTTTCTTTATCCATTCATCCACTGATGGACACTTAGGTTGATTCCGTATCTTAGCCATTGTGAATAATGCTGGAGTAAACATGCAAGTGCAGTTATCCCTTTGATATATATTGGCTGCTTTTCCTTTGGGTGAATACCCAGTAATGGGATTACAAGATCAAATATTCTATTTTTAGTTTTTTTGAGAAATCTTCATACTGTTTTCCACAGTGGCTGTACTAGTTGACATTCCCACCAATAGTGTATGATTTCTCTTTTCTCCACATCCTCTCTAACGTCGGTTATTGCTTTTTTTTTTTTTTTTGAGACAAAGTTTCACTCTGTTGCCCAAGCAAGAGTGCCGTGGCGTCAGCCTAGCTCACAGCAACCTCAAACTCCTGGGCTCAAGCAATCCTCCTGCCTCAGCCTCCTGAGTAGCTGGGACTACAGGCATGTGCCACCATGCCCAGTTAATTTTTTTATATATATTTTTAGTTGTCCACATAATTTCTTTCTATTTTAGTAGAGACGGGGGTCTTGCTCTTGCTCAGGCTGGTCTCGAACTCCTGAGCTCAAACGATCCTACCGCGTCGGCCTCCCAGAGCCTTAGGATTACAGGTGTGAGCCACCATGCCCGGCCAAATTTTGGTTTTGATTTGCATGTCTCTGGTGATTAGTGATATTGAGCATTTTTTCATATACCTGTTGGCTATTTGCATGTCTTCTTTTGAGAAATTCATGTCCTTTGCCTACTTTTTTCTGTTGAGTTGTTTGAATTCCTAATATGTTCTGGATATAGGCATATTTATCCTCTCAGATAAATAGTTTGCAAATACTTTCTCCCATTCAACTGGATGTCTTTTCACTCTGTTGATTATTTCTTTTTCTGTGCAGAGTCCCATTTGTCTATTTTTGTTTTTGTTGCCTGTGCTTTTGAGGTCTTAGTCATAAATTCTTTGCCTAGACCAATATCCAGAAGATTTTTCCCCTAGGTTTTCATCTAGTATTTTTATAGTTTTGGGTCTTGCATTTAAATTTTTAATGTACTTTGAATTGATTTTTGTATATAATGAGAGATAGGAGTTCAGTTTCATTCTTCTTCACTTGGGTATCTAATTTTCCAAGCATTATTAATGGAAAAGTATGTTCTTTTTCCAACATAAGTTCTTGTTAGCTTTGTTGAAGATCACTTGGCTATAAATGTGTGGCTTTATTGCTGGGTTCTTTATTTTGCTCCATTGTTGTATGTGTCTGTTTTCATAGCAATACTATGTTGTTTTGTTTACTATAGCCTTGTAATATATTTTGAAATATTTTGAAGTAAGATAAGTGATGCCTTTAGCTGTGTCATTTTTTGCTCAGGATTGCTTTGGCTATTAGGGCTCTTATTTGGTTCCATATGCATATTAGGATTGTTTATTTTATTTTATTTTGTTTTGTAGCTGTTGTAAATGGGATTTCATTCTTGATTTCTTTCTCAGCTAGATTTTTATTGTTATATAGAAATGCCACTGATTTTTGCACATCAATTTTGTAAAATGTAACTTTACTGAATTCATTTATCTAGAAGTTTTATGATGGAGTCTTTAGGTTTCTATAGATAGAAGATGTATCATTAGCAAAGAGGGGAAGTTTGATATTCTCATTTCCAATTTGGTTGCCTTTTATTTCTTTCTCTTGCCTGATTGCTCTGGCTAGGACTTCCAATATTATGTTGAATAGGACTGGTGAAAGTGGGCATCCTTGTTTTGTTCCAGTTCTTAGGAGAAAGGAAGAACTTTCAACTTCTCCCCATTCAGTATGATATTAGCTGTGGGTTTGTCATACTTGGCCTTTATTAATTTGAGGTATGTTTCTTCTATGCCTAGTTTGTTGAGTGTTTTTTTTTTTATCATGAAGGGATGTTGAATTTTATCAAATGCTTTTTCTGCATCTAATTAAGATGATCATATGGGTTCTTTTGTCTATTATTTGGTGGATGTGATTTTATCACATTTATCACCTTGCTTATGTTGGACCATTCTTGTATCTTGTTGTATTATTAATCAAGATCAACTTGATCTTGTTGTATTATTAATATCTTTTGGATGTGCTATTGGATTTCATTTGCTAGAATTTTGTTCAGGATTTTTGCATCTATGTTCATCAGGGATACTGGCCTGTAGTTTTCTTTTTTTGTTGTTCTTGTCTGGCTTTGGTATTAGAATGATGCTTGGCCTTGTAGAGTGAGTTAGGGAGAATTCCCTTCTCTTAAATTTTGTGAACTAGTTTCAGGAGGATTGGTGTTAGTTCTTCTTTGTAGGCGTGGTAGAATTAATCTGTGAATCCATTCCATCCTGGGCTTTTCTCTGTTGGGAAACTTGTTATTATTGATTCAATCTCACTATTTGTTATTGGTCTGTTTAGGTTTTCTATGTTTTCCTAGTTCAGTCTTGGTAGCTTGTATGTTTCCAGGAATCTATCCATTTCCTTTAGGTTTTCAGTTTGTTAATGTATACTTGTTCCTAATAGTCTCTGATGATCTTATGTATTTCTATGGTATTATAATGTCTTTTTCATTTCTGATTTTGTTTATTTGGATATTTTCACTTCTTGGTTAGTCTAGCTAGCAGTTTATTAATTTTGTTTACCTTTTTGAAGAAACAACTTTTTGTTTCAATGATCTTTTGTATATTTCTAAGCCTCTGTTTCATTTATATCTGCTCTGATCTTTATCATTTCTTTTCTTCCGCCAATTTTGGATCTGGTTGTTAATTTGTGCTCTTTCTATTTTTTTTGTATAGACATTTATTGCTATTAAGTTTCCTCTTAGCACTGCTTTTACTGTATCCTACAAGTTTTTGTATATTGTGTTTCCATCTTCATATGTTTTAAGAAATTTTTTGATTTCCACTTAATTTCTTCATTGATCAAATGGTCATTCAGGAGCACATTATTTAATTTTAAAGCATTTTTGTAGTTTCTGGAGTTCCTCTTGGTGTTGATTTTTGATTTTATTCCATTGAGATCTGAGAAGATACTTACTTGATATGATTTTGATTTTTAAAAATTTGTTGGGACTTGTTTTGTCACCTAACATATGGTCTCTCCTGGAGAATGTTCCATGTGCTAGTGAAAAGAATGTAATTTTACAGTAGTTGAGTAAAATATTCTGTAATTACCTGTTAGGTCCATTTGGTCTAAAGTCCAACTTAAATACAATGTTTCTTTGTTGATTTTCTGTCTAGATTATCTGCCTAAACCTGAAAGTCGGGTGTTGGAGTACACTATTATTGTATTGCAGCCTCTCTCTCTCTTTAGATCTAGTAATATTTCCCTCATGAATCTATATGCTCCAGTATTCGGTGCATATATATTTCAAATTATTACATTTTCTTGTTGGATCAGTCCCTTTATCATTATATAATGACCTTCTTTGTATTTTTTTACTGTTCTTGATTTAAAGTCTGTTTTGTCTGATATGAGTATAGCTACTCCTGCTCAATTTTTCTTTCTGTTTGCATGGAATAAATATCTTTTCCATTCCTTTACTTTCAGTCTATGTGTGTCTTTACTGGTAAGGTAAGTTTTATCTACGCGGTATATAGTTGGATTATGTTTTTTAAATCCATTCAGCCATTCTATATCTTTTATGTGGAGAATTTAGTTTATTTGTGTTCAAAGTCATTGATATATAAAGCTTTGTTCATGTCATATTGTTAATTGTTTTCTGGTTGTTTTATATGTTCTTTTTTCCTTTCTTTTTATTCATTGTTTGTCATGGCTTGGTGGATTTCTGTAATGGTACCATTTGAGTCCATTCCTTTTGTCTTCTGTATGATTGCTTTACCAGTGTGTTTTATACTTTCATGTGCTTTTATGACGTATATGTTGTCATTTTGCTTCCAGGTTGAGGACTTCCTTGAGCATTCCTTGTAGGGTTGTTCTAATGGTAACAAATTTCCTTAGCATTTACTTATCTGAGAAAGACTTTATTTCTCTTTCATTTATGAAAGTTAATTTTTATGGATATAGTATTTTTGACTGACATTTTTTTCTTTCAACACTTTCAACATATCATACCATCCTTTTCTAGCCCATAAGGTTTCTGCTGAGAAATCTACTCTTAGTCTCATGGATTTTCCATTATAGGTTACTAAACACTTTTGCTGTTTTTAGGATTCTGTCTTTGAATTTAGACGGTGTGATTATAATGTGCCATGGAGAATATCTTCTTGCATTTTATCTGCCTGGGGATCATTGAGCCTCCTGTATCTGAATGTCTAAATCTCTTGATAGACTTGGATAGTTTTCATCTATTATTTTGTTAAATAGGTTTTCTATCACTGTCATTTTCTCTTTGCCTTGGGGATACCAAGTCATTTTATGTCATTTTATGTTGTCCCAAATATCATGAAAGCTGAGCTCATTTTTTTAAGATTACTTTTTCTTTTTTTTGCCTGATTGTTTTATTTCAAAAACCCTGCCTTCAAGATTCTTTTTCTTATTGATCTAGTCTGTTGTTGAAACTTTCAAATGTATTTTGTATTTCCTTCAATAAATTCTTCAGTTCCAGAATTTCTATTGGGATCTTTTAAAAATATCTCTGTGATAATTTTCTCATTCATAGTATGAATTGTTTTTCTGATTTCTTTGTATTGTTTTCAGAGTTCTCTTATATCTCAAGGAGCTTCTTTAAAATCAGTATTTTGAATTCTTGATTCATAATTTCATGCATTTCTTTTTGATTGGGTTCTGCTGCTGGAGAACTGTTGTGTTCCTTTGGTGATGTCATATTTCCTTGCTTTTTCATGTTTCCTGTGTTCTTATATTGACATCTGTGCATCTGGTATAACTGTCATTCTTCTAATTTATTCAAATTGCTTTTGTAGGGGAAGATTTTTTCCTGAAGAGATGTGTGTGTGTGTGTGTGTGTGTGTGTGTGTGTGTGTGTGTGTATGTATATATGTTGTTGGTTGGGTAAGACTCTTGGGCTTTTGATGCTGAGTGTGTGATCTCTATATGATTTCTTTGGTAGTACACAGCATCAGTGGTATCTCTGATTTCCTTGGTGGCTTGGGGTATGGTGGCTTGTGGTAAGGTTTTACTGGGGACTAGGATGCCAGGTGGGCCTGTTTTTAGGCCCCAGTGGTGGCAGCAGTTGGCTGAGAGTGCCTGTTCTTAAGTCCCAGAGCAGCTTACACTGGATCTGGTATTAGTAGGTCTTAGAGGCCTGATTCTTGGGCCTCCAGGTGGCTTATTCAGATGCTGGTAGTGGCAGTGGTGGGTTGGGCATGTGGATGGGTTCTCAGGCCCCTGGACAGCTGGTGTGATGTGATTCATGGCAGCAATAGTAGTGGAGAGACCCCTGGAACCCATGTGGTCCATTTTCATATTGGTGGCAGTTGTGACAGATTGGGCAGGCCAGTCCCCTGACCTACTGGTACCACATGCAGGTCGGTGTCAGCTGTCATGGTACTCTGGGTTAGGTTGGCCTGATCTCAGACCCCAGTATGAGTGATCAGGTGCCAATGGTGGTGGACTGGGCTGGGCAATTCCAGCCTTATAGATGGTGTATTCAACTGCTGAGAGGCTGTGACTGAGCCAGCAGATGTTTCCTCAGGCTCCCTGGTAATGTGTTCAGGACTGGCTATGACAGGCAGAGGCAAGGTAGTCCCCAGTCCACTAGTGGAATACTCAGGTGTAAACTGTGGTGGCTACACTGTGAGCCTGCCACCAGGGAAGGCAGGACCCCTCTCAGAGCAGCATAGGCAGATAGCTGGGGGAGTGCAGTCTGCTTATGCTTTGGCCTCACAGCAGCCTGTATCAAGGAAGTGGGATTTGACCTAGGGGTACATGGGAATGCCTGGTCTCCCCTCACCTTCCTCAGGCTGGCAGCCAGCAACCATATCAATCTGGCCTCAGGGCAGAACATATATCACTGATATCTAGGATCTCAGAATGATGCCAAGCTGAAGTGCCATCTGAGCTCAAATGTCTGTGGGATTCCACATGTCTCTCTTACTCGTTTGCTGTGTCCAGGAGCTCCTCCCAGCTTCCAGCTTATCCCTGGCTAAGCAAGGTGCCTCACTTCCCTCTCCTTACTTGCTTTCAGTGCTTCCTATTACTTTTCTGTTGAATTCCAGTGTTGTCTCTCAGAATATCTCCTCTTGTTCATCTTCATTTTCCTCCCTGGAAAACCTGCAGGCCTCACAGTACATGGGGTAATCCAGGGTCCCATTGCCACTTCATTCTCCTCAGTGTGCCTTAAGTGATCTTTCTAGCTGCTTAATATTCTTAAAGAGTTTCCTATAACCTGTTGGATAAAGTCAATCTCCTAAGTATTGCAAACAGGGCATTTTGTAATCTGGTCCTTGCCTTCACTTTCACCCTTCCTTCCTGCCACTTCCTTTTATGCATCCCATGTTTCAGCCATAGAGAACTTCTTATAGTTCTTGAACACATGTTATTCTTCCTATATGGAATACCTTTCCTTTATTCTCCCCTATAACCCAGTCCATACCTTTATTACAGTAGTTATCATGTGGAATATTGAATTAATGTTTGTATTTCCCCTAATGTTTGTCTTTGACCCTAAATTGGAATTCACTGGAAATTTGTGCATTATCATGTCTAAAGAAGAGATAGTGACAGGCATGGAGAAAGTGTGCCATGTGTCATTTGGCCAAAGAAAGACTTAAACCACCTGTCTCAGGAGATTACCACTGCAGGATTTCTCACCATGACACAGTAGTTTTCACCTGAGTTATTTTCTGTTAAGAAATAGGATCATATGCTTCTTCCTCAGTCTTTTCTAAATGAACTCAAAGAAGCCTCAATATGAAGCAGCATTTGCATGCATCATTGATCATAGAAATTCTTCATTTTTGGCTTGACAAGGTTCATTCTTTTAAAACTTTCTGACCATAGTACCAACTCTGACTTTGGATCTGGTGCTCTTGTTCTTCTATATGGTAATTAGAATTGGAGCAAACATTTCATCTGGCAATCTGAACAAATTAGAGATCAGTTATAGCATAATGCAGAAACTGCTCTAGAGGCAGATAGCCTGGGTTGGAATTCTGACACTGTTGCTTATAGCTGCATGCAGCAAGTTATTTAAGTTCACTCAGCTTCAGATATAAAAATGGAGGTAAAATTCATACTTCTCAGGTTTTATATGAAGAGTAAACTAATTATATAAAAAACTAGGCACAACCTTACATGTTGTAAATACTAAATAAATTGTGTTTTTTTGTTTTTGTTTTTAAACAGTGGATGGCATGTTAGTTCATTTAAGATACAGTCTAATATAGTGCTACATGTTGTTGTCTAAATAATTATAGATATTTAAACCAAGCATTTTTCTTTTAAGAAAGATAATGACTATAGTTAGACTAACAGAAAGTATGTAAATAAAATTTGGAATAGGTAATGCATAGGCCACTTGTACCAAAATTTTTTGTGGAAAATACAGAATATTTATCCTCATCCCAATTTACTAGATTAGAATCTTGGATATGGGAACTAGGAATCAAAAATTTTCAGAAGCACTTGAGGTTATTCTGATGTAAATTGACTATGGATAAACTTTAAGAAATACTTGTCTACAAGCTACATGTTTTTTTGAAAACTGTTAACTGATTTAAATATTCTTACATGAAGTCATTTCTAATGAATTTATTTAGCCTCTAATACTGATGGTGTGATAAATGCAAAACTTCTTACTTAATTTGTATCTGAAGTTATAACTTCTGTATATTTTAGGTAGGATTTCAAGATCATGTAAATTGCATTAATTCTTCTATTAATTCTATTTCAATCTTATTTGGAAAAAACATACTTTTGATTATAGTTTAATATCCAATATGAAATAACATTTGCAACAGATTCAGGTCAAGTACTTCGTGGTTTGGAGACTATCAATCTTAAACACCAAAACAGAAACAAAAGCAAAATAAACAAACAAGCAAAAAAGTAGAAACAAACTCCAACCCATCTTTTTTCCTGTACCCTGCATTCAACACTAGTTAGTATGTTTGGATATGCTGCCATGCTACTCTACTAGTAATGTCCATCTTACTTTACACACACACACACACACACACACACACACACATCCTATATGGTAAATGCTTTTGTATATTTTAGAGTTGGTCTCAGAAATCATCTCCTCTGGAAAGTCTTCCCTGATATCCTCTGCTTCCACCCTAATCTGGATCAGGTGCACCTTCTATTTCTTTCATATGCTATTCACACTGTCCTTGGACATGTCTGATTGTTTGTCACCTTTCCAGGCTGTAAGCTCCTTGGGGGCAGGAACTTTGCCTTTCCAGAGCCTTGAACAATATTGAGTCCACTGGAGGTATTCAGTAAATATCTATTAAAAGAATAAATCAATTTTTGTGTGTCTTTCTCAATTTATGAGATGATTGTATTCTTGAGAAATGGCATTGAATTCAAACACTTAAAATTAATTTTCTCACAGAAACAAGAGCAAATTTCAGTTGTTTAGCTTTGTCCTATTGTATTAATGTTGAAGTAAGATAATATTTTTCTATCTTAATTAAGGTTTCCTCCTACATTTGTTTAAGGTCCTTGCATTTCTTCATTTAATCATTGGTATTTAATGTCAAATGTGCCAGGAATGGATGATACAGTGGAAATCTGGCTTTAAGTTTCATAAGCCTAAATCCAGATGGACATGGGTTCCAGATAATAGCATTGTAAAAAAAGATGAAGAACCAGGCTCTTCATATCAAAAGATTCTCTGGAATGGAGGGAAAGAAAAATTGGAAGGAAGTAGGAGCTTTAGTTGACAACATGCATCCATGAGAAAGGTCCATGTGCTCTTTCTCTACTAGTTGAGCCATAGTGTGGGGTTGGGGAGAGAGAGAAAAAATGATAGATAATTCAGATAGGTTTGTAGATACTGAAAGTAGAGAGAAATTGTGTCCCATTCCCAAGTAGAGGCTTGGAAAGTTTCCCTTATTTCTGATGCTTCCTGGGAGAAGTAGGATAGATATATCTTTATAGTAACAAAGGATCAAATTTAAGAGGTTATTTGTTATATTTTTCTAATCAGGACTTCCATTTCATATTTATATTTAATAACATAATAGCATTGCTTTAAATGTGCTAGAAATAATTTAGAAAAGAATGTTACCCATGCCCCGAATTGTCAAAAGGAGTCTGTAATAAAACATGCTGAAATGTTAACTGTGAATATCTCTGATTGGTGGGATTATGAATGACTGTCATTTTCATATTTATAAGGCTCTGAATTTTGAAAAATGTCCATAATGAAATGGCTTTTTCACCTTGCTTTGCCTGGCTAAACATTACTCATCTTTTAGTTTACATTTCATCTCCCCCTGCACCCAAACTCATTAGATGGACAATGTCCCTACTTGATACTCCTTTAATATTCTGGATAATTCATTCTCTTTCCACCATAGCTCACTGAAATAATCATCTGTCTCCTTTTCTAGAGAGACAGGGATCATATCTTATTCATTTTTGCACCAACACATAGCCCCAAATAGATGCTTAATAAATCTTTGTTGAATTTACTAATAAAAAAGGTAAACATAAAATTTATTTATGGTTTGTCCAAATTACAGTTATAGATAAGATTTTCTCTCCATTGGAGGACAAAACCTCTGTTTGTAAATAAGTAATATGTAAAGACGTATGAATTGTGCAATAGTCTGAAACATTACAGTAAAGTCAGAACAAAAATTCAGGCACATAGGTAATGTAAGACCATGTAAAATATATCTGAACTTTCTTTGTTCACTAATAGTTTGGTTGCTTATGATGAAGCTGAGAAATTGCTTGCTGAGAAATATGTTTTGATTTTTTTCTTCTTTTTTTCCTATATGACATTTGTCATATTTCTTTGACAGAGTGCAAACTTGATAGTAAACAGAGATATGTCTTGTTTGTCATCATTTGAGAATGTATAGTAAAATTTACACATGGAACACTGTGACTAATGATTATTTTAGTGTAATTCTTCATTACTTGGTATAGAAAAAGGACAAGTTAAGGATTATTTAGCTACAAAATTAACTCTGTAATAAGTGTGATATTGATTATTTTCAAGTTAGAAATAGAAATGATACATTCAGGAGCATTTAACAAAGACAGTGATAATTAGGCTTAAAGGCTGATAATTGGAGAAGTAATAAGTTGAGGCATGTATATACTTCTTGTTTACATAATAAGCAAAGAAAATTAGATGTTTTCCCACAAAAGTAAATCCCCTAAGGATTTTAAATCTCTATAGTAAGGGTGAGAAAAATGCTATTAAAAGTTCATCATTTTATCTTCTGGGGTACCTCTGAGTTTTGCACATATTTTTAACTTAAGCATTTATGTTGAATGATGTTATCTTTCTTCTCTTCTAAACTATGACCTCTTGGAGACCAGGATCCATGTCTTATTTGTTCCCGTATAGCTGCTAGCATTTGGTAGGTACTCAAATTTTTATTGAATTGAGCTAAATTGGAGTAGGATGCTGCCCTCTAGTACACAATTTAGAACAGTAGGTCTTCTGTCAGCTTCCCTGTAGGGGTAAATTAAAGCAAAAAGTGAAAATCGGGTCTTCGTTCCAATCTTCAGAGTTGGAAAAACCAGTTATGAACTAAGAGAAGTGGGACTTGGAGGATCTTTTAAACCTGGAGATTAGCCCTACATTGGAATGGACTCCCTAATTATTATACTTATTTCATGTATTCATTTTCTGATAATCGATGGCTAGAATCACTATCAGGGTGGGGGTCAAGAACATTTGTAATAAAGGAGCATTATTTGACACCTTTAAATTTTAGTACTATACAATGAAGTTTCTTATTGTGTGCCATGTTTTGGAATGGGCATTTTTTACCCTTTTCCTTAGTTGTTAAATGTCATCATTTTTAAGCTGTCAAGAAAGAACATTTTTTATATCTCTTGAGTTGGTCAGATTCAACTAAATATTTTTGGATTGACATACAGTTTACCCTTGAACAACATGGGTTTGAATGGTGTGTGTTCACTTATACACAGAATTTCTTTGGCCTCTGCCACCCCTGAGACAGCAATACAACCCCTCCTCTTCCTCTGGCTCAGCCTGCTAAACATGAAGATGATGGGGATGAAGATGATGGTATAATGATCCACTTCCACTTAATGAGTACTAAATATATTTCCTTATGATTTTAAAATAACATTTTATTTTCTCTAGCTTACTTTATAAGAATATAGTATATATTAATAATACATATAACATACAAAATATGTGTTAACAGACTGCTTGTGTTATCAATAGGGCTTCTGGTCAACAGTAGGCTTTTAGTAGTTAAGTTTTGGGGGAGTCAAAAGTTATACATGGATTTTTGGCTGCTCAGAGGATTAGCACCCCTACCTGCCCACCTTGTTCAAGGGTCAACTCTTATTTGCCAAGTCTACATAATGCTTTAAATTGTTCAGAACATTTGTATAGGTCCCAAAGAATACAGGTACAAAGGGATAAAACGTAAGTAAAGGATATAAACAGTGCTTTGGTGCATTTTTGAATGTGAAAAATAGTAATTTTTGAAATATTAATCTCGATCTAGTAATATTATCACTAATATAGTATTACTGTTCAGAATATATTTCTGAACTCGTTGCCTAGCTAAAGTTCAGCTATTTTATATTAAAAAGGGCCAAAGCAAAGAACTTTGAGCTCTAAACCAGAAACCTAATACCATCAGGACTGAAACTGTTTTCTTGAAATACCAGTGTTGGCAATAACCTTTAGAATACAGTATTTTCTTCCAATACAATGAATATTAGATGGCCTTTCCTCTAAGATAAACATTATATTAATGTGCATATCTTAACTCCCAGGGCTTAAAATAGCAAAAGGAGATAGGAACTGAAAGTACATTGAATCCATGCTGACTTGCATACTTAGGGGATTAGTAAAAATTGAGGTCAGCAAGAGTCCCAGGATGCAGGACAGATCAAGGAAGGAAGCACACCATGGTGGCTGTATTCCTTTCCTATTCGCCACGACATGGGCAGCTGGAGAGGAAGGTAGCTCTTCTGTTTAGTGTTTTCTGTAATTCCTCTGTGTCTGTATGGTTGGCTTATGGTCAACCCTACTTTTCTTTCATTCTGCAGAGAGGAAAATTCCACTGTAATATTGCTGGGTATGACAGGAAATAGCATCAGTAGCATAGTACCTCACACATAGTAGGACTGATGAAATGAAAATCAGACTATTGTCTCGTTCCAGTAGGGTGTCTGGAACATTTAGTTCCTTGGAGAAATTCAGTTTTGCAATACTTAATGTGATGTTTTAAATCGTGGCTATCAAACTGTACTACTAGAATCTCCTTGGATTTCTAAATATGAGCAGGCTAAACAGGAACCCATTTTTAATCATCTAGGATCCAAGGAAACTTTACTATAGTGGAAAGAGCTCTGGACTAGATAAAATATAAAATTTACCTGGGATTATTTTTCAAAACGTATATCCTCACCTACTTCTTCTCCTATCCCCCCCCCCCAAGGACATATTAGAATCTCCAAGGCAGATAATATGTAGTTGAAAAATAACTGCTCATGCAAGTTGGATTTCCTCTTACTATTTGTTTCTCTTCACCTCCTGGGTTTGAAAATCAATGGAGAAGTTGAGTTGTAAAATTCTTTGATTTTGTTAGCAAAAATCCCATTACCTAGTGATGGTTTTCTTCCCAGGAGTTGTCAGTTCTATACTTATCTTCTTCATTGGGTCTTGTGTAATATGGAGATGTATTCTCTCAGGTTATTGGCATTAATTCTAAAGTATAAGATAGAGGTAGTGGATTAAATGAGGATCATTTTCTCCTTATCTACTTTTTTTTGCTAGGCTAGTATTCAGTATCTTGGATCACAGAACTTTAGAAATATAGGCTTTCTTGATCTTTAGAAATAGAATGTCTACAGTTGCAACCCTGATTAAGTCCTATTATACTGGTAGAAATAGTACCTCTGGCAGACAGTAAGCACTCAAGCAAAGTACCTTCATGGTTTAATAAAGCACACTGTAAGAAAATATTGATTAAAAGTAATTTAAAATACAATTTTATTTTTATTTTGGCTTTTGGAATAAAAATCAGACTTTTTCCTAGATATATTTAAACTAATTTTGGAGAAATATGAACTGGATGACTTAGGGCTTCTCAATAAAATGGAAATAATTTTTCTAAAAAGAAGTTATTTATTTTTATTCTAATAAATTATTTATGATTATTGATTATGGTCATTTGAATGGCAAGGGAGATTTTATTCATCAGTCTGTGATAGAAAGTCAAGTTGAGCCCCAAATCAGTAAATTTCTAGTAGATATCCTATTATTTAAATCTGTGGTAACATCTCAATGTGCTGTGCACAAAGTAGCCAGTCAAATATAATAATTATTATGGTTTAAAAAATAAATTTTTTTCTTATAAAAACAATAGAAGCTATTTTAAAGAAGGAAAACAGATAAAAGTTATCTATAATTCTACCTGTGATGAGCATTATAGAAAATGTTGGTGTATTGATGAAAATAATTTAATATCCACTCCTACTGATTAAAGGTTTTAGAATCTGGTGAAAATTTTCTTATTTAAGATAACTATCTTAATAATTATCAGTCATCCTCTTTTAAGCCCTGAAAGTTTTTTACCCCTCTTCATTTGTAACTTCCATACTCAGTCTGAGGTCCAGTGATATATGGGCTTCATTGCTTGAAATACTCTACATCTATAATCAATTTTAGGAAATATGTGTAGTCACTTAATGATCATCATCAACTATTCTCCCTATAAAAGAACTCCTCTAACTGATTTCTTTTCTTTGGATTATTTAGATAACTCCTACCCTTCTTGTTGAGACTTTTAAGCTAAAGGGGTATATGCTTGGGCTACTCCTGTTCAGAATCATAGTTTTTTCAAAGTGCTTTAGTATCTCGATCATTTCTACTATCAAAATATTTTCTTGCCGTGTCATTTTTGTTGGGAAATCATGGAAAAAATATATTTTATTTTCAATAGTGTATGAATTACCTAAATTTCTTACTATTCAAATATTGAAGATATCATCTAATTCTTATTGAGTCAACAATAACTTCAATGTTTGATTTTTGTTGTTGTTGTTAATGAATAGTTCAGTCTCACTAAGACATACCAATTTTGAGGTCATCTTATCTGTTTTAAAAGACCCCAGGTACTCAGAGCAGGACACATAGTAAACCTTCTTATTAACATTACCTTGTTTGAATTATGTCTCCTGTGGGGTTCTGGGAATGAAGTGAGTTGCCTCAAAGTGTCAAAATCAAGCTGAGCTGGTTGGGGGCCAAATTGGACTAGTCTATATAAGAAGTTAGCATCTTAGGTGAGATTCTCAATGCCCCTTAGATTGCAGCATTGCAGTCCGTATTTTATACCAGTAACCAGGTGTGGGCAGTGATACAGGGCTTGGGGGGAATCTCTCTTACCGGCCCAGGGATCCAAGGCATTCAGTGCAAAACCTGGCCAGCAGCCCGAGTGAGTAGGAGCCATGTGACTCTGGTGAGTTGGAGTGTGCAATTGCCTCCTGCTTCAGAGCTACCTGATCCGAATACTAAGCAGAGCGAGTGCCGGGCTGAGTGTAAGACACTGAAGACACTGCAGAGCAAGGTGCTTATTCCAGAGGCGTTACAAAACATGGAGATTAAAGACCAGGGAGCCCAAATGGAGCCGCTGCTGCCTACGGTAAGAGACAACCTGCTGTCACATAGATTAACAGCGTTTGCTGCAAAACCTGTCAGGCAAGTGGTCTGCTAGCTAGGTGCAGTGAGTGTACTTTTGGGGTGGTGGATAGCTCCCACGACATATGGACAGGGGTCTCCTCCCATCTCCGGAGACTGAAATGCATAAAGCAAAGCACATGATTTTCTCCAGCCCCCCCCCTTCTCAATATGGATGCACTACAGTGATGAAATGTCTCATATTTGCTGCTGTTTTAAGAAATGGTTAGGTTTTAGCAGCAGGGGCAGTTGCATGTCTCTCTCCCTGCCTGTCACTGCCTGTCTCTCTGTTTCTCAGGCTGTGCAGTGGTGGTTTAAGTCCCTGCAAAAAAAGCCCCCCTTTATCACATTTATTCCCTGACAAATTTCCTCCCCATGCCTCATTCCCAGGCAGTAAGGTGAGGGAATCCGCTGCTGTTGCAGCTCTAGAGATTTAGTCTCCGCAGATACCCCGGGGGAAAGAGCAGCAGAGTGTGTGTGTGCGTGCGTGTGTGTTGTCAGTCTCTTTCTCAAAGGGAAATGGGTCATGGTTCATGTGCAAAGAAAGTATGCATTTTGGGGGGACAGACACACAATTCAGATTTGAATATCTGAAAGGTTCCTGAACCGTCATTTGGAAATAGCCCATCTGTTTATCTTTGGGTCCTTAAGCTGTCTCCCTAGATTTAATTTTTGGATAGGTGATTGATTTGTCTATCCTCTCCACAATCTTTCTGTCTGCCTCGCACGCAGACTTTGGAGATCTTCAGGCAACATCTTTTTCAGTCTGGAGCAGCTGATGTTGCTGTGTTTAAGGAAAAAAGGAAAAAAAAAAAAAACCAAAACCCAGTATTTTCTTGACGCAACAGAGACGCCAAACGTAGCTTCCAGCAATCTATCAGCGCTACCACAGCAGAAATCCCCTCCCTGCACCAAAGCAGACGGAGGAGGGGCTGTTTCTCAGCTCTCTGTTACTCAGGTTGGTGACCCACCTTGCAGACTAGGGACTGGCAGTAAGCTGTTCGTTTCTGAGTCCATTCCTAGTCGTTGAACACACCTTTAAGTCAATTGCTAACGTATGAGGAGTGGGCAAATTCTGGGCCACTGTATTTTCAGGGCCTTACCTCTCCTGCCGGTCTCAAATGCCGCAAAAAGATTCCAATTTGCATCCCCGGAATCAGCTGTAACTACTGAGCATGCCCAGTTCTCCTCCGGCCACCAGGTTTGGGCAGAGAGGGAGCAGGGAGATAGGAAGAATGCAGGAGTCACTACTAAGAATAGAGCCTAAATAAAGGGCAGGAGACGTGTCAGAGGAGGGGGGTGGGGACAGGGGAAGGAAATATGTCAGCCTGCCTGCTTAAAAGTAGAGATATTTCTTTGGGGAATCAAAGTGAAGTTATACAAAAATAAGGGTAAAAGGTTTGTTCACTTTCTCAAACTTAAACAGATACGTATATTAGGATTCCTAATTTAATTGCTCAGAATAAATATGTGAAGGATACCAGGAGCAATTTCTCTGGATAAGAGAGAGGAACTGTACACAGGATTTGTTGTATGGAGATTTAGAGAAGATTAGATATAGAGGGGGGAAAAAACCTTTTTTGGCGAGTGTGTGTGTGTGTGTGTGTGTGTGTGAACCTGCCCTAGAAAAGCAGGCTGAAGCCTGTTTGATGTGGCTTATGGATTGTCACTAGTAGGGAACAGTTAAAGGGTTTAGGACCAAATGAGGATTAACTGGAGGAATTTAGAAAAGGATGACATTACTAGGCTAGATGGGCAACCAGTTTGTGTCTAAAAAAAGAGCAGGGAACCATGGCTAAAATCACGTAGTGATGAAGCCGGGACCAGAATATAGGTCTTCTAAACATAGTTAAGAAATTTTGAAAAAAATTCAATATTATTTACATCACATTCTTAACCAGGCTTAACATGATTAGTTCTGGGACTGGAGTTTTTATGCTTGTAAGAGAGAGAGAGAAAGAAATAGCACTGGGCTTTGATTTAGAAAATTAATCAGATGATTTTGCATATAATTGTATCAGGGGCAATATTGCATACTATTTAAGAACCCAATCCAGTAGGTCCCAGCACTGCTGTTTATTTGCTACATGATATTGAAAAGTTATAAAGCTTAGTTTCTTCAACTGAAAAACAGAAAGGGAATGGCATATAGCTCTTGGAGTTTTTTGATGAGTAAGTGAAATAACCTATGTTAAAATAACTGGCATTTAGTAAGTGCTCAATAGACATCATTATTGCTATTATCATTGTTAATGTTGCTATTATCTGGTTAGGAAAATATTGCTGCTATATATTCATCTCAATACAGACATTGACATGAAGTCTAGGTTTCAGGTTTTATGAAGGGGAATTTGTCAGTACTATCTTCTAAGAAAGAAAAATGAGAAATGGAGCACTGGATGAGACTCTTTGCAGTGGAGGTGGGAGGTGGGGTTTTTTAGTTATAGTTATGGAAACTTTGTACTATGGTTGGAGAGCCAATTGGAAAGCCAAGATTAGATATGGGACAGAAGCAGTCAGAGATAGAGAAGTGAGGGAAAAAGAAAAATCACAAGGAGGGACAAGTATGTCACATGAGTGAATGTATTAATTCTGAATCAAGTGAAATGGAAGAAAAGTTCATCATTAAACCTCCTAAAGTTTACTGCCATTTAGATTTAGTATATATAAAGTACATCTGAAGGGTATGAGTGGAGGAGGCCCTGATATGTTTCTCTTTTTTCCCAGACCTTCTTAGGAAGCTACAAAGATAATTTTCTTTTACTGGACAAGCCATCATTGCATTTTGTAGACCCTAATCACTCTAAGGGTGAGGGCATTCACTTTTTGGGCCCAGAGCACAGTGTGGCTTTAGTAGCAACTGAATTATGTCAGAAGGTATAGAACAAGCATTTCCAGAGGATTTGTTCACTTATTAAGTGTTTACTATTGACTAAGCATGTTCTTGGTGTTGGAGATACAGCAATGAACAAGACAGGCAAAAACTCTGTGCATATGGAGCTCACAATCTAGCTAGTCTAGAAATAGGATTCAATTTAACTTTTTAAGAGACTACGGCTTTCTCCTCAAATATTTAATCATTGTTATAAATTTTTTGAGATGGATATATATGGAGAATATATGTAACAGTGATAATGGTGATATCACTTTATTAAGGATGGAATTAACCTTTTAAAAGCATGAAGCCATATATTTAGGATTGCATTAATGATTTCACATTTTCCTTTGTCATTCAGTATTCAATTTGTTTCAAGGAGTAACCTAACTTTTAAACTATCAGGCCATGGAAGAAACTTCTAGGAGAATAACTTTATAAGAAATATTTCTATCCCATGCCATTTAATCTTGGTTGATATATATTGTGTCCATTTTGGATCCCTTCTAAGAGTCTGTTGTCTTAAAAGTTACTTCTTTTAAGTTGAGCTTACTCATAAAACTTCTGGAGGTATGGAACTATAGTAAAACTGACTTTTAAAAGGTAATTTGAGGCCAGATACAGTGGTTCATACCTGTATTCCTAGCACTTTGGAGGCTGAAGCAGGAGGATTGCTTGAGCTCAGGAGTTTGAGGCTGCAGTGACCTATGATCATACCACTGCACTCCAGCCTGGAGGACAGAGTGAGAACCTGTCTCAAAAACTAATAATTGATTAAATAAATGATAAAAGATAATTTGATATAATGGAAAGATGGTGAACTTTAACACCTTTTTGAAATGCTGATTCCAGATTTCCAAATGGCCCAGTGTATTCAATTGTTTTATTTGTAGAAAAAATGTTGTAAAAAATCTATATTATTAAATTAAGAGAAGGAAAGTGGGGCTAAAATGTCAAACTAATAAAAAGCACACATTAGTTGGCTAAGCAATATTTTTTTACTATTACATTTGAATTGAAATCTAACTTATTATCTGAATTTAAAGAAAACATGCTCACTACACATGATCCATAGGAAGCAAGATGCATTCTAAGAAATTAATCCTCATTTTTATTTTCATGACTTGAATTATTACTCTAGAATGGTAAGTGACTACAGAAATAAAATACATGTGTAGGATACTAAGGTCAGGAATGCATGATAGAATCTAAAGGCTACACGTATTAAGTTTATTTATTGATTGATTAGTATTAAGTTCATGGTAAAAATATTGAGGACAAATTAGGAAGTGGGATAGTTTATGATGAAGAGTTAGAAAATATCTGGTCCAAAGTCTGGAACTAAGAAAGAGTTAGAGAGCATGGTCAGGATATAATCATACTTCTAATGTATCATTTCTTTCTAACCTTGAATGATGTTTACTTCAGAAGTTTAAAGTGGGCATATGTAGATTGCAATGCATTACAATGTGCTGCCATGCCAATGAATGGATAAATGTGGGTGCCAATCTCAATCCTTCTGTGTAGAGAAATTTCAACTCTTCCTTTCTCATATCTCACAGGATACATGACACTTTATCATTTCACTTTTGTAAGGATGCCACTTTCACTCTATATAATAAAAATGCGTTAAATTTTATGGTTATTTTTAGATAACATAAAATTTAATTGAAGTTTTGATATGTTCTCTTACCACAAACAGATACTCAGATACTCCTTGGGGTGTGTTACTTTTCATTAGAAAAGGGGAATTATTTATATATGTAACATCTTTTGTGGAATTATATACATATATGTTTTTAATGGGTCTTATTATTTAGAGAGGTTTAGGCTCACAGCAAAATTGGGCAGAGGGTATAGAGATTTCCCATATATCCCTGCCCCTATACATGCAGTGCCTCCTCTATTAAAACCATCCCCCCACCACAGTGGTATATTCATTACAATTGCTGAGCCTGTATTGATGCATCATCATCACCCAAAGCCCATAGTTTGCATTAGGACTTGGTGTTGGACACTCAATAAGTTTGGACGAATTTATAATAAAATCTATCCACTTCTATCATATCATACAGAATAGTTTCACTACCCTAAAAATCCTCTGTGCTGTGCCTGTTCTTCCCTCCTTCCCCACTAACCTATGGCAACCACTGATCTTTTTACTTTTTTCATAGTTTTGCCCTTCCTATAATGTCAAATAGGAGGAATCATACAGGACATAGCATTTTCAGATTGGCTTCTTTCACTTAGTAATATGCATTTATTTCCTCCATGTCTTTTCGTGGCTTGATAGCTCATTTCTGTTTAGCACTGAATAATTTTCCATTGTCTGGATGTACCACAGTTTGTTTATCTAGTCACTTCCTGAAAGACATCTTGGTTGCTTCCAAGTTTTGGCAATTGTGAATAAAACTGCTGTAAACATATCCATATGCAAGTTTTTGTGTGGACATAAGTTTTCAGTTCTTTTGGCTAAATACAAAGGAGTGTGATTATTGAATTGTATGGTAAGAGTATTTAGTATTTTTAGAAACTGCCAAACTGTCTTCAAAAGTGGCTGTATCATTTTGCATTCTCACCAACAATAAATGAGAGTTCCTGTTACTCCACACCCTCACTAGCATTTGGTGTTGTCAGTGTTTTGGATCTTGGGACACTCTAATAGGTGTGTAGTAGTATTTCATTGTTTTAATTTGCATTTCCCTGATGACATATGATGTGGAGCTTCTTTTCTGTGCCTATTTGCCATCTGTATATCTTCTTTGGTGAGATGTCTTTTAAGGTCTTTCCCCTATTTTTAAATAATTTTTCTTTTTTTATTATTTTATTTTAGGAGTTCTTTTTATATTTTCAATAATAGTCCTTATCAGATACAACTTTTTGCAAATATTTACTCCTAGTCTGTGGCTTGCCTCCTCATTCTTTTGACGGAGATTTTTGCAAGCAGAAAAATTTAATTTTAATAAAGTCTAGTTTATCAATTCTTTCTTTCATGGATTGTGCCTTTATTGTTGTATCTAAAAAGTCATTGCCAAACCCTAGGTCATTTAAATTTTCTCCTCTGTTATTTTCTACGAGTTATATAGTTTTGCATTTTACATTTAGGTCTGTAATCCATTTTGAGTTAATTTTTGTTAAGAGTATAAAGTCTATGTCTAAATTCATGTTTTTTCATGTGAATGCAAGATGATTTTCCAGCATCATTTGCTGAAAAGGATATTATTTTTCCATTGTTTTGCCTTTGCTCTTTTGTCGAAGATCAATTGACTATATGTCTGTGGGTCTATTTTTGGCATTGCTATTCTGTTCCATCGATCTGTTTGTCTCTTCTTTCACCAATACCACACTTTCTTGGTTACTGTAGCTTCATAGTAAATCTTGAAGTTGGGTAGTGCTCCAACTTTGTTCTTCTCCTTCAATACTGTGTTGTCTATTATGGGTCTTTTGCCTCTTCATATAAACTTTAGAATCAGTTTGTTGATACTGACAAAATAACTTACTTGGATTTTGACTGGGATTGCATTGAATCTATAGATCAAACTGGGAAGACCTGACATCTTGACAATATTGAGTCTTCCTATCCATGAACGTGGAGTATCTTTCCATTTATTTAGTTCTTTAATTTCTTTCATCTGAATTTTGTAGTTTTCCTCCTGTAGATCTTGTGCGTACTTTGTTAGACTTATACCTAAGTATTTCAATTTTTTGGTTTCTAATATAAATGGTATTGTGTTTTTAATTTTAAATACCATTTGTTCATTGATGTTGTGTAGAAAAGCAATTGACTTTTGTATATTAATCTGGTATCTTATAACCTTGTTATAATTACTTATTAGTTCCAAAAATTTTCTTGTTAATTATTTAGGATTTTCTGTGAAAGCGATCACATCATCTACAGACAGTTTTTGTCTTTGGGAAGAACTTTCCAATCTGTATCCTTTTCTTTCTTTCTTTTTTTTGTCTTATTGCATTAGCTAGGACTTCCAGTACAATGTTAAAAAGCAGTGGTGAGAGGGACCTCCTTGCCTTGTTCCTGATCTTAGTTGGAAAGTTTTGAGTTTCTCATCATTAACTATGATAATAACTATAGGCATTTTGTAGATCTTCTTTCTCAAGTTGAGGAAGTTCCCCTCAATTCCTAGTGTACTGAGAGTTTTTATCATGAATGGGTGTTGGACTTTGACAATTGATTTTTCTGCATCTATTGATATGATCATGTGATTTTTGTCTTTACCCTGTTGATATGAGGTATTACGTTAATTAATTTTCAAGTGTTGAACTAGCTTTGCATATTTGGAAGAGATCCCACTTGGTTGTGATGTGTAATTAATTCTTTTTATACATTGTTGGATTTGATTTGGTAATATTTTTTGAGCATTTTTGAGTGTATGTTCATGAGAAATATTGCTCTATAGTTTCCTTTTCTTGTACAATCTTTGTATAGTTTTGATATTAGGGTAATGGTGGTGTCATAAAATTAGTATTTCCTGTGCTTCTATCTTCTAAAATAGATTGTAGAGATTTGGTATAATATCTTTTTTAACAGTTTGATGGAATTTACCAGTGAACCCATCTGGGCTTGGTGCTTTCTGTTTTGGAAGGTTGTTATTATTGATATCATTTTTAAAAATAGATAGATTCATATATTTTGACCAGAGGACTGTAGAGATCAACTGAAGACTAGATTTTAGACTGGTAACTTAATTTACAGAGGATGAAACTGAATATCAAAAACATAAAGACATATTTTTAAGGGTATGCTACTTATACTAATTAATGTCAGAGCTTGGCCTAGGGTCCAAATCTTTAGATTCCTAGTTTTATCATTCTTTCTACTATTTTATCATCTCTATTCTAGCACAGAGTCAACAGTTGAGTGCCAAACTAATAAAATGGTAAGTAGGCAATCTTTGTGAAGTAACAATAGATACTGTCTCAGGTTCCTGATAATAGAAACATCTCTAATTCTTATGATAATCCTGAAAGTTTGCTACTGTTTGCTAGCCTTACAAATGAGAAACAGAGGTTCAGAGAGTTGAGCAAATTATCCAAGTTCACATAGCTAATAAGTACTAAGCTAGGATTTGAAAATCTTTCATCTAGTTAATAAGTGACTCAGTTCCTTTAAAGCCAATTAAACAATAAAAAGGAATTTCATTATAAAATGAACTTTTACTTCTACCCCTTCAATCAAATATGAAAGTGCTCTGATATAAGGTGCTATAAAATATAAGGTATTGTTGGCCACATATTGTGTGATTCCATCTATATGAAATGTCCACAATAGGTAAATCCTTAGAGACATAAAGTAGATTAGTGGTTGCCAGGGGTTGGGGCATAGGGGAGACTTAGGAGTGACTGCTAAAGGGAACAGAGTTTCTTTTTGAGGTGATGGTAATGTTCTGGAATTATATAGTGGTGATGGTTGTACAACATTCTGAATATAATAAAAATCACCGAATTGTACACTATAAAGTGAAGAATTTTGTTACATAAATTTTATGTTAAAAAATTGCAAAAAGAATATGTTATTGTTTGCTATTATTACTAACAGGGAGAAGGCCAAGGATCTGAAAAATGCTTATCTCAGTCACATTTATATAAATTAAGAAGACTGCAAATAAAGTATTTTTAAAAACTAAAAATAACTTCAGATACACACACACATATGCCCACCCCCCGCTGCCCCCAGATATTTTTTACCACAAAATCTATTCTCTTTGTGAATGTAATGGTGAGGTTGGTCAGGGTTTCAATGAACTATTTGCAGACCTAGAGATCCCTTGTAATATATATTCAAAGCTGAGTTAAAAGAGTATATAGCACATTCTATGTACTAGAGAGGAAGAAAACTATATTTTACTTGGGCCAAATTTTATTTAGATATTTAATTTCTTGTGATAGTGTTTAGTAGTTTTGTCTTAGTGGTATTTTTCTAGGCAATATATTAAAGATGACATGAAAATTCCTGAAGTGCCATTTGTATTAATGTAGTTGTTCCCACATTAAGTTTAAATACTAAGTTCATGTTGACTTCCAAATAGTTCAGAACTCTAGCGATGCACTCAGAGGATGAAAATGGAGATTAAACTACAGACTCAGTTGGATAGAGTGAGGATGTATGATAGCTAAGGACTCTTTGTATAGTTTTCAAATAATGACAAAGTCCCTGTACCAGTATCAGCAAGACTTACTCATTCATCATGAAAATTATACTCTAAGGATCTAATAACCAAGTTTTTAAAGCAGAATTTTCCCATTTCACATTGAATGTGTTAGGTTGCTGGAGTGCCTCCAACATTTATTTGTAACTCTGCTTGTTCTTGCTAATTCTGAAAAACCAAAATTATTTAGAGAGGGCTATTTTTTTCGAATGGCTTTTTTTTTTCACTAATGAGACTTGATATTAAAGATGATGACCTAGTCAAATTTCAGAAAGCAAGTGCCATAAAAAGTAGTTAGGTATATAACAACTACCAGATGGGATCAAAACATAATGTAATAAAGCACATTTATTCATTGTTAAATTCATACTGCTTCTTTCATAAATAAGGTGGTGAATTTCTGTTGGTATTTAAGTTTCTCTGTGAATAAGGCTATCTGAACTCATCTAATTTGCTCAAAAATAAGAATGTGGTGGAAAAAAATGAATAAAACAAACAGAAAAACAGAACAAACCCAACATGTAGACAGCAGCAAGACATAGCCCTAATGTATAATGTTATTTGAATGCATACCATGTACTTAGTGCTTTATTAAAATAGTATAACTTTATAATATGTATGTCAAAAACATCTGATATTATATAATTGACAGAGAACATCAAGTAGATATAAAAATTTAGTATTTTTTTCCTCTTAAACAAAGGAGTTATTGAAAAACCTTAAACATGAGGACCATCAGCATCAGAGTTATCAGGAGGGCTAGTTAAAAATCCAAGTTCCAGGTCTTATTCAAGCTTAAAGGCTCAGAATATTAAAGAGTAGAACCAGGACACCAGCACTTAAAAAAGCCCTCTAGGTGATTCTTAGGTACATTAAAGCTTGAGAATTTTTGCCTTAAAAAATAACAAAATAGAAAAAATCATTGTATGTTTTAAAATTATTTTAGGTTTAAGAATGCTGGAAGACCAAATTTTGCTATAAAACAAAGAGAACCATTTCTTATAAATCATAATGGGTTAGAAAATTAAGTGCTTATTGCCCATTTTACCTTTTTATCATATATTATATATAACTTTGAAATATTGTGTACAGACATATATTTATGTATACATACATGATCCCAACTTACGGTGGCTCGACTTATGATTTTTCAACTGTGTAATGGTGCAAAAGCTAGATACATTCAGCACTCTCCTTGACATATGATAGGGTTACATATAGGTAAACCCATCATAAGTTGAAAATACCATAAGTGAAAAATGTAATTATGATGTTTTCAATTTTTGATGGATTTATTGGGACATAACCCCATTGTAAGTTGAGGAGTGTCTGTATATAAATTATTTTGCTTGTGTATAAATACAAATACATAAACTTGTTTCCTCAGTGTACTAGATTCTTTTTTTTTTTAAATAGGAAACACTAGTTTGTTTGGGTTTGATAGGAATATCAATGAAAGTAAAGATGACCCATCTGAATTTATGTTCTCATGTATCTAAAATTAACATAAAATATATTACATTTTAAAATAAATTCATTAATAAAACATTATTGTGTTTCCAACAAAATATTTACAATAAAAAATCAATTTAGGACTTTTCTTCCTCTTATCTAAGTATTTATTCTAAACTGCAAATGACAGAATAAGATGCTCCAACCCAGTCTGATTGGAGGGCCAAGATTTTTTGGCTCTGAAGGATTATTTTTTATTTTATGTTATTTTTATTTTTTTTTAATTTTTTAATTTCAGAATATTATGGGGGTACAAATGTTTTGGTTACATGGATTGCTTTTGTACCCCTTGAGTCAAAGTTACAAGCATGTCCATCACCGAGATAATGCACATTGTACCTGTTAGGTATGATTTCACTCATCCCCTCCTTTTCCTTCTCCTGCTTGATTTCCATTGAGTTTTATTTTCATCTGTGCACATAAGTGCTGTTCAGTTAGTTCCAATTTAATACTGAGTACATGTGGTGTTTGTTTTTCCATTCCTGCGATACTTCACTTAGGAGGATGGTTTCCAGTTCCACCCAGATTGTTGCAAAAGATATTAACTCATTTTTTATGGCTAAGTAGTACTCCATGGTATACATATACCACAATTGATTAATCCACTCATGAATTGATGGGCACTTGGGTTGATTCCACATGTTTGCAATTATTAATTGTACTGCAGTAAACATTCTAGTGCAAGTGTCTTTTTGATAAAATGACTTTTTTTCCTTTGGGTAAATACCCAATAGTGGGATTGCTGGATCAAATGGTAGGTTTACTTTTAGTTTTTTGAGGAATCTCCATACTATTTTCCATAGAGGTTGCACCAGTTTGCAGTCCTACCAACAGGGTATAAGTGTTCTTTTCCGCATTCACACCAGCATCTATTGTTTTGGGACTTTTTGATAAAAGCCATTCTCACTGGGGTTAGGTGATATCTCATTGTGGTTTTGATTTACATTCCTCTGATGATTAGTGATGTTGAACGTTTTTTCATATATTTATTGGCCTTTAATCTATCTTCTTTTGAAAAGGTTCTATTCATGTCTTTTTCCCATTTTAATGGGGTTATTTGATTTTTCTTGCTGATTTGCTTGAGTTCTTTGTAGATTCTGGCTATTAGCCGTTTATGAGATGTGTAGCATGTGAATATTTTCTCCCATTCTGTAGGGTGTCTGTTTGCTGTGTTAATTGTTTCCTTGACTGTGCAGAAGCTTTTTAATTTAATCCACACCCATTTATTTATTTATTTTTGTTGGTGTTGTGATTGCCCTTGGGGTCTTTTTCATAAATTCTTTGCCTAGGCCGATATCTAGAAGAGTTTCTCCAACATTTTCTTCTAGAATTCTTATGGTTCCATGCCTTACATTTAAGTCAGCTATCCATCTTGAATTAATTTTAGTGAGTGGTGAGAAATACAGATCCTGTTCCAAACTTCTACATATGGCTGTCCAATTTTTCTAGCACCATTTATTGAATAGGGATTCTTTCCCCTAGTGTATATTGCTGCCTACTTTGTCAAAGATCAGATGGCAATATGTGGATGGTTTTGTATCTGGATTCTTTGTTCTGTTCCATTAGTCTATGTCTCTACTTTTGTTCCCGTACCATGCTTATTGGTTACTATAGCCTTGTAGTATAGCTTAAAGTCTGGTAAAATGATGCCTCCAGATTTGTTCCTTTTGGTTAAGGTTGCTTTGGCCATTCAGGCTCTTTTATGATTCCAAATTAAGTGTAGAATTATTTTTTCTAGATCTGAAAAAAATAATGTTGGTATTTTGATGGGGATTGCATTGAATCTGTAAATCACTTTGGGTAGTATGGACATTTTAACAATGTTAATTGTGCCAATCCATGTGCAGTATATGTTTTTCCATTTGTTTACATAATTTGTGATTTCTTTCGTCAGTGATTCATAGTTCTCTTTGTAGAGATCTTTCACCTTCTTGGTTAAATATATTCCTAGATATTTTATTTTCTTTGTAGTTACTGTGAAGAGTATTGAGTCTTTGATTTGATTCTCAGCTTGACTGTTGTTCTTGTATAGGAATGCTACTGATTTGTGTACATTGATTTTGTAACCTGAGACTTGGCTGAATTTATTTATCAATCCCAAAAGTCTCTTGTCAGAATCTTTGGGGTTTTCTAGGTATAAGATCATATCATTAGCAAAACGCAGTAGTTTGACCTCCTCTTTCTCCTTTTGCATATCTTTAATTTCCTTCCCTTGCCTTATTGCTCTAGCTAGGACTTCCAATACTGTGTTGAATAGAAGTGGTGACAGTGAGCATCCTTGTCTTTTTCCAGTTCTGAGTGGGAATGCTTTCAACTTTTCCTTGTTCACTATGATGTTGGCTCTGGGTTTGTCATATATAGCTTTTATAATTTTTAGATATGTTCCATCTATGCCTATTTTGTTAAGAGTTTTTTATCATAAAACAGTGCTGAATTTTGTGTAATGTGTTTTCTGTATCTATTGAGATGATCATGTGATCTTTGTTTTTGCTTCTGTTTATGTAGTGGATCACATTTATTGATTTCCATATGTTGCTGCATCCTTGCATACCTGGGATGAAGCCCACTGGTTGTGGTTTATTTTTTTTTGATGTGCTGCTGAATTCGGTTTGCTAGAATTTTATTGTGGATTTTTGCATCTATATTCATAAGGAATATTGGTCTAAAGGGGTTTTTTTTTTGTCATTGTGTCCTTCTCTGGCTTTGGTATCAAGGTGATACTGGCTTCATAGAATGAGTTGGGGAGGATTCCTTCCTTCTCGATGTTATGAAATAATTTCTGCAGTATGGGTACCAATTCACTAGATTCTTGAAAGCAGAGTCTATTTTAGATAATTT
>CAUYRT010069323.1:0-25443 GCA_963574885.1 Lepilemur ruficaudatus | reverse complement strand
ACAACAAAAAGTGAATAGCTAGGTAAATTACTGTGCATTTATAAACTAGAACACTATGAAACCATTACTGTCATGTTTGCAAGAACAGTAAGAAATGTTCACGATGTTCATTATGAACTCAAGTTAATAGGCAGATACTGTAAAAAAAAAAAAAACTTTATCACTGCTAAGCCACTGAACTTCCGTGTTGTAGGGTGAGTCGGTTTCTATTTTTGACAAGAATTCACAGAACTATCGATGGCTAAGTTCAAGAGAGTATGCGAAGTTCACCACTGACACTACTGGTACAATAACACATGATAGATGCAAATATTTTCTACAAAGTACACCTGCTGATAAATAATGCAATGAATATTCATAGGCTTTCAACACCTTACATTTTTACAAATTTTGTACATTTGCCCAACTAAGCCTTTTTCTGTTCCACACATATTTTTTACCATAAATTGTAACACACCTTAGCATATTCCACTTCAGGTGCGCTGAGTTGATATTTTCTCAACTCTTCTGAAAATACTCTCTTCTTTGGCTGTTCATGCGGACTATCATATTCATATTTAATCACTTCAAACTTGGCATTGTCTCCTCAAATAATCAAAGACAGTTGACCAGTATTGAAAATGTCAATTCAAAAACCAAGGAAAACCACTCAGAATCATTTGCTTGTTTTTGAATTGACTATTGACGTAGCTCCCATAGTCCTCAACTCTGAGCAACTATTCTCACCAAAAGGCTAAGAGTTTTCAATAAGTTTACTTTCTCTAGGCACATTTCTTTAGCTGCTGCAATCAAACTTGATTTAATTAACTCGCCATCAGTAAATAGCTTTCTTTACTTGGCTAATAAATGAGCCACTTGAAAACTTTGGTGGCAGCTTCATTTTCATTTTTTTTTTAATTTTTGTGAAGAAATTCTGCTATGATGAGATAATCCGTTTTAATTTTTCTAATTTTTCTGATCATTGCTTTCCTGTGAGTTGGGGATATTGTGAAGACTGCTTAATGTTGACATATCCAATATTCTTCTAGCATACGATAGCTGTAGTGTGTGTCACTGTATAATAAACATAATGCTTTGCCTTCTTATTAGATAAGCAAATTCATACTCCAGTGTTCCTTAAAAATACAAGAATCAAAGTCCACTTTTTTTTGTTTGACATGATGGGTATGCATTGGTAATTGTCTTTAAAGTTTGCAATATAGAAAAGTGCATGACATGTGAAATATTGTACAGTGATAAATGTGTCACTGCAATTTACAGTGCGCTGAGCAGCAGTGTGAGGAGATCAGAGAACCACACTTGGTCTACGTTGCAATGATACTTGACCCTTCAACAGCTGGAGGGTTGGGGGGCACTGACCCCCTGCAGAGTTGAAAATCTGAGTATAACTTTTGATTCCCCCAAAACTTAACTAATAGCTTACAGTGGACCGGAAGCCTTTCTGATAACATAAACAGTCAATTAACACATATTTTGTATGTTATGTGTATTATATACTGCATTCTTACAATAAAATAAGCTAGAGAAAAGAAAATGTTGTTAAGAAAATCGTAAGAAAGAGAAAATACACTTACAGTATTGTACTGTATTTATCAATAGCTTAATTTTATGTCATCTATTTACAAGATAAATTGTGTGTGTGAAACGGAGGGCAACCACTGCTGCAGACCTCAATATATGGTGTATAGCAAGCAATTCAATTTCTTGTCATGTTATAACTTTTCTCTGCTTCTTGGGAACACTTCCAGCACCACTAGTGCCACATCATATAGATCCCATGATGTTATTCAAGGTTTACGGTATTGTACTAAACACGATGAAAAATACGAGAGACTCACGAGAGATCACTTTTTACAGCAATAAGCAATTTACTGGAGACAGCTCCTCACACAGAGATGATTAGTGTCACATGGCATTTTAAGCAGACACAACGCTTGAACTCACTGCAATAAGAATAGGAGGTGGCTATAAAATCATTACATAGTACAGTACGTACTACAGTTAATTTTATGCAGTTATGATTTAATACTGCATCTTTACATTTGTTCACATTTCTCTCGACTCCAAATGGTGCCATGTATGGTCTGTGTTTGTGTGCATTAGTTTTGATAAATTTTAACTTTTTGGAATAGATTTGTGTATATTTTATGGTAATAAATGATAAAAAAAAAAAAGACTAGTATCAGCTGGGCACTATGGCTCATGCCTGTAATCCCAGCACTTTGCGAGGACGAGGTAGGAGGATTGCTTGAAGCCAGCAGTTTGAGACCAGCCTGGGCAACATAGTGAGACCCTATCTCTACCAAAAAATAAAATTAAAAAAAAATTAGCAGGGCAGGGTGGTGTGCGCCTATAGTTTCAGCTACTTGGGAGGCTAAGGGAAGAGAACGACTTGAGCCCAGGAGTTTGAGGCTGCAATAAGCTATGATCATGCCACTGCATTCCAGCCTAGGCAACAGAGTGAGACCCTGTCTATATATAAAAAAAAAGACTAGTATCTACATATATTTTATGCATTCATGACATACCTAACTAGACTATGTGGTTTGTCTGTGGATTTTTTCAAATTGTCACATATATCCAAAAAAATTTTCCAATGTATTTATCAAAAGAAATCCATGTATAAGTGGACCTATGCAGTTAAAACCCATGTTGTTCAAAGGTCAAATGTTCTCTACATAACTCTGTGTAACTGTATAACTCTGCTGTTATAGTGCAAACTCCACATATATGATGCATAAATGAATGTGGCTGTGTTCCAATAAAACTATTTATGGGTCCTGAAACTTGCATTTCATATAATTTTCACATACTGAAAAATACTTTTCTTCTTTTGATCTTTTTCATCTGTTAAAAAATATTAAAAACCATTCTTTTTTTTTTTTTTTTGAGACAGTCTCACTCTGCTGCCCAGGCTAGAGTGCCGTGGTGTCAGCCTAACTTACAGCAACCTGCAACTCCTGGGCTCAGGCAATCCTCCTGCCTCAGCCTCCCAAGTAGCTGGGACTACAGGCATGTGCCACTATGTCTGGCTTATTTTTTCTATATATTTGTAGTTGGCCAATTAATTTCTTTCTATTTTTAGTAGAGACGGGGTCTCGCTCTTGCTCAGGCTGGTTTCGAACTCCTGACCTTGAGTGATCCTCCCTACTCGGCCTCCCAGAGTGCTAGGATTACAGGCGTGAGCCACCACACCCGGCCTTAAAAACCATTCTTACCAGAAGAGAACATAGGGGAACTCTTTATGACATTGAAATTGGTAGTGATTTCTTAGATACAAGCCCAAAAGGCACAGGCAACAAGAGTAAAAATAACAAATGGAGCTCATACAGAGTGGTATTATGTAAGACTTTGAAGACTCAAAAGGCGGGAGGGGAGGAGGGGATGAGGAATCAAACATGACCTATTGGGTACAATGTACACAGTTTAGGTGATGGGTACACTAAAAGCCTTAACTTCACCACTATACAGTTCCTCCATGTATAGAAAACCACTTGTACCACCTTACTCATGTCAGAATGGCCATTATTAAAAAGTAAAATAATGATAGATGTTGGTGTGATGCAGTGAAAAGGGAACACTTGTCACTGTTGGTGGGAATGCAAATTGGTATAACCTCTCTGGAAAACAGTATGGAGATTCCTCAAAGAGCTAAAGGTAGACCTACCATTCTACCCAGCAATCCTACTGCTGGTTATCTACCCAAAGGAAAAGAAGTCATTATATTAAAAGGATACCTGTACTTGTATGTTTATCACAGCACAATTCACAGTTGCAAAGATATGGAATCAACCTAAGTGCCCGTCACCTGTTGAGTGGATAAAGAAAGTGTGCTGTGTGTGTGTTGCATGTGTGTGTACACACACACGCACACACCATGGAATACTACTCAGCCATAAGAAAGAACGAAATAATGTCTTTCATAGCAACTGGAATGGAACTGGAAGCCATTATCCTATGTGAAGTATGTCAGGAACAGAAAAACAAATACCACATGTACTCACTTATAAGTGGGAGGTAAACGATATGTATATATGGTCATACAGAGTGGTATGATGGACTTTGGAGACTCAGAAGCAGGCAGGGTGGGAAGGGGTGAGGGATTAAAAATTATCTACAGGGTACAACGTATACTATTCAGGTGACAGGTACACTAAAAGCCTTGAGTTCCCTACTACACAATTCATTCATGTGTCAAAAAACTACTTGTACCCCCTAAATCTATCAAAATAAAAAAGAACACTTATACCTCCTAAATCTATTGAAATTTTAAAAATTTAAAAATAGACAAATGGAACTATATCAAACTCAAAAGCTTTTGTCTATTAACAGACACAATCAACAGAGTGAAATGACAACCTATGGAATGGGAGAAAATGTGTGCAAATTATATATCTGTTAAGGAGTTGATACACAGAATATATAAAGAATTTCTACAATTCAACAAGAAAAGAAAAAATAATCCAATTTAGAAATGAGCAAAGGACTTTAATATACATTTCTCTAAGGCTTGTATACAAATAGCCAATAAACATATGAAAAGATGTATAAAATCACTAATCATTGGAGAAATGCAAATCAAACCACAATGACATATCACCTCACACTCATTAGGATGGCTGCTATAACCATAAAATAGCCAGGTGCGATGGTGTAGCACCCAGCTACTCAGGAGGCTGAGGTGGGAGAATTACTCAAGCCCAGAAATTAGAGACCAGGCTGGGCAACATAGTGAGACCCCATCTCAAAACAAAACAAAACAAAAAAGTATAAAATAACAATTGTTGGTAAAGATATGGAGAAATTGAAACCCTTGTGCACTGTAGGTAGAATTGTCAAATGTTGCAAATAGCTATGGAAAACAGTATGGTGGTTCCTCAAAAAAAATCAAATAATCACCATATGATCAAGGAAACCCACTTCTGGGTATATTCCCTAAAGACTTGAAAGCAGGATCTCAGAGAGACATTTGCACACCCATGTTCATAGCAGCATTATACACAATAGCCAAGTGATAGAAATAACCCAAATGTCCATGGACAGATGAATGGATAAACAAAATGTGGTATATACATACAGTGGAATATTATTCAGCCTTAAAAATGAAGGAAATGCTGTCACATGCTATAACAGGGATGAACCTTGAGGACATTGTGCTAAATGAAATAAGCCAATTCACGAAAATACAAATACTACCTCATGTCACTTATTTGAGGTATCTAAAGTCATCAACCTCTTAGAAAGTAGAACGTTGGTTGCCCAGGCCTGGAAGGAGGGGCAAATCGGGAGTTGTCATTTGCTGTGTATAGTGTTTCAGTTTTGCAAAATGAAAAAGTTCTAGAGATCTGTTAGACAGCAATGTGTATATAGTTAAAACTACTGTACTTAAAAAGGTTTAAGATGGTAAATTTTATGTTATATTTTTTACCACAATAAAAGAAGACAAATGAGGGAAGGGATGATATTAAAGAAGCAGTCTTGAATCCGTTGTAAATTAGTTCTTAAGCAAATCATTCCCAAATTTTGAGATTTAACTATGTTTAGTAAGAAGTGATTAGAGCAATGCCTCATAAGTAGTAAAATTCATAGGAACAAAAAGAATGGTGTTTACCAGGAGAAGAGGGAAAGGGGAGTTATTTAATGCGTATGCAGTTTCAGTTTTGCAGGATGAAAAAGTTCTAGAGATCCATTGCACGATGATGTGAATATACTTTATTGAACTGTACACTTAAAGGTGGTTAAAGTGGTAAATTTTATGTCATATATTTTTATTACCACAATTAAATGTAAATAAAGAAAACATTCTTAGATTGCATGCCATACAAAAACAGACAGGAGGCTGGACATGGCCTGCAGGTTGTAATTTGTCAAACCTTCCTCTTTGGCCCAGGCTCAGGAAACATCACCTAGGTTCCGTGCCTGAGGGTACTCTAGACTATAAGAATTATGCCCCCCTATCGAGAATCTAATAACACCCCTAAATACCAGTGGGTAGAAGACTCTTTCCTCTTAGAAAAATGGATAGTGGGTGCAACGGTGGAAAAACCAGAGGAGTTGGAATGGGAGATATTAAGGGACCGGATAATGGATGGGAGAATAGTATGGGTCACCGAAGCAGAGGAAAGTATGTAAATGGTGAGGCATGTGAGAGCCTGTTTGAGGTAGAAGAGGAGTATGGACAGTGACCATCCATAGCTCACTCCTACCCCCAGGATGGTGTAGTTTCAGGGAACAAGAGTTAATCCATTCACTCGCTGGGGAAACGTGGGCAAGCCCATCCCTCTTGCCTTATCTGTAAACAGGAGAGTGGGACAAGATCCCTGGTGTACCTCCCAGCTATAAAGACCACGAAATGAGACTCTGTATCACCAAGCTCATAAAGTGCCAATGATTTTATCCCCTCAGCACAAATTTAAAGACAAGAGACTTTCTATGTCTCTTATTGGGTTGATATTTATTTGTTTACTCTAGTAAGTAGGGGTAAAAACTCACTGCAGTCTGCGGAGTCCTAACTCTGTATCTACAGCTGGTCCTTTTCTTGCTACCTCAAGCTCACCTTCCTCTGGGAACCTGAGGAAATAGTGCAAACAGTGAAAGGAATTGGGAGCCATTATTAACTGCAATCTTTTTAGCAGCTCTCCTACTGTTAAAACTCTCTGAAGTCTCTTCCAGGTCTTTAGCAAGAATGGTTGGGGAATCGATCTTGTTTATGAAAAGAATATAAATCTTGGGTGTTCATTTTAAAAAATCATCATTATGTGTGGCACCCTCAACAGCAACATTCTTTTAGCTAAAAAAAAAAAAAAAAAAAAAAAAACCTCTCCTCCTTCATTAGTGACTACTCAAGAAAAACAGTTGTTCAAAGGGAGTCATAAACAGAGCTTTCTCCTGCCAGTTGTTAACCAGGTTATCCAGGCTCCTTCCAGTTGTCAACTTCCTTCCTTCTGCAGAGGAAGAGGCTGCCTCAGTCTTGGTCCCTAGGGTGTTGGGGGGGAGGGCCTTTATTGCTGGGATTACTCCGGTAGCTGTCTCATTTGCTTTCCAGTTTGCAGCTGTCCCGTGATCTGTTTATTTGAATTTCAGCCTCGGAACTGACTTGCCTTTGTTTCTTGTTCAAGGAAGCTCTAGTTAGAATGGGCAAGTTCAGCCCCAGTGCTCAAGTCAAACACACTGCAGTGGGAAAACATGAACTTCAAGACTGCTGTGCCCAGGTTCGAATTTTCAAAATGAATGCCTTTGCCTGTGTTTTGCTTTTGTTTACTTCTAGACCTGGTTGTCGTGTTAGCCTCATATTTGCTCAGAAATTTTCCTGGGTTAATTTACCATAATGTTCTCTCCAAGAAAAAGGAAATTAAAACCCCATCAGCTCCCTTTGTGCCTTCATTGACATGTTATAGTAGAGCTTTAATAATAATAATAAAATAACAATAATAATGCCTTGCAGGTCTAAATTGTGATTGGTTATACAACACTTGCTCATACATGTTCTTGTTGCCACAACAAACCTTGTGATGTAAACACAGTAAGAGTTTTATCCCCATTTTACTGATGTTCAAACTGAGGCTCAAACAGGTTAAGTAACTTGCCTAACTTAATGCTTAAGCTGGGACTAGAACCTACACCCAAGACTCAATAGGTTTCAATAGAACAGCGCATGCCCATCCTTCTTTCAGAAAAGCAGAAATGTTGCTTATGACAGAGCTTAGATTTAGCCTGTAGGCAAGAGCGGTGGTTAAAATCATGAAATCCGTATGCACTGGTTGGTAAAGAGTTGCTGCCTGGAGCCCTTTGAATGGCTGTCCAGTTTGCACAGGCATGAGGGATTCCCTCTGGGTTGGGGCTGTCCTGGTGCCTGCCTGCCAACAGGCTCCCATCGGTGTGAGTCCAGGTGACCAGAGTTGAGATGGCACCAGCTAGAGGGAAAACAGCACCCTTGGCAGAAGGACTGGCACCTTAGGGTGCAAACTAAGTGTGTGCTGAGCCCACAGCTGGCCAGCATGCCCCTCGAAAGCCTTTACCAGTGAGAACACCAGCCTCCCAAATATAGCACACCACTTCTTATAATAAATATTTTTAATATCGTCCAGACGTGTGTAACCAAGGCGAGTCAATAGCAAAACTGTAAAGGAGATCCCTATCATCTGTCTTTTCCCCACAGTGGGTGCTCTGCCCTGAATAGGTTTCTGGTTCCTCAGGTCTCCCCAGTCCTCCCCCACAGTCTGCTAGGGGCCTTCACTTCGGGGTGATGTCTGGGCTAGGTCGCTCCAGGCGTTTCCTCCTTGCAAGGTACCACATCCACCTATCTAAGCTGTCTGAGCCTGACTTTTGAAAGTGTTAATGACTGGTGAAGGTTACTTATGATGCTTAAAGATGCAAGGTCTTAGGGACATCTTTATCGATGGAACTTCAGGCCCTATGAGGGGTGGGACAGGAGATATTTTCTGAGAACTGACTTTTCTGCCCTCAAGCCATATCCTTAAATAATAAAAACATCTACAAGGTGTTTTTTTTTTATTGTTCTGTGTTTCCAATGAATATTGAAACCTTTCTAAGATGCATTTTTTAATGTTTGATCGCCACCTATTCTATAGGAAAATAGGGAGTCACATTTAATACAAGAAATAGGTTGAGGAGGAAGGCATTTCCTCCAAAGGTATTGTCTCCTAAAATAGACACAGATGCCATATTATATGGTTAAGAGTGCAGGCTTTCAATTTCTTTTTACAAATGGCAAGAAAAGAGGGAGTAACCTATATAGATTAAAAGAGATTTGGCCGGGCGCGGTGGCTCACGCCTGTAATCCTAGCACTCTGGGAGGCTGAGGCGGGTGGATTGCTCAAGGTCAGGAGTTTGAAACCAGCCTGAGCAAGAGCGAGACCCCAGTCCCCACTAAAAATAGAAAGAAATTAATTGGCCAACTAAGAATATCTAGAAAAAATTAGCTGGGCATGGTGGCGCATGCCTGTAGCCCCAGCTACCAGGGAGGCTCAGGCAGGAGGACCGCTTGAACCCAGGAGTTTGAGGTTGCTGTGACCTACGCTGATGCCATGGCACTCTAGTCCGGGCAACAGAGTGAGACTCTTCAAAAAAAAAAAAGAGAGAGAGAGAGAGAGAGAGAGAGAGAGATTTAAGGGACAACATATCAACCAAATGCCATTATATGGCATGGACCTTCTTTGGATCATGATTCAAATAACCTAATGTGAACAAAAACAAAACAAAAAATGAGACAACTGGGGAACTATGACCATGGACTGGATATTTGATGATATTAAGAAATGATTCATTTTTATAGGCATTGTAGTTATGTTTTCTAAGAGTCCATTTCTCTTGAAGGTATATATTGAAATATTTACAATGAGAAGATATGAAATCCTGTGTGTGTGTGTGTGTGTGTCTTATAAATAGCTTTGCGATACACCGATGCCTACTGTTGTTCTCCAGGTGGGGAGCATGTCTGGGAAAGAGAGGCTGTGGACATAATGGTGAAGAATCAGTCAAGCCTGAGGAATACAAAAGTCTTGCTTTGCAGCTTGGAGCCTTCAAACACATCCTTGAGAACAAACATAGCATTTGATGTTTCTTTTGTAACTGCTTCCCTCCTTTCTCTCCTCTTCACACACTGCCCCATAGCAAATGTTGAGAACCAACTAATTCTCCTTGGAGTTCTTCAGAATACAGAGGGGAGGAAGCCTGGTTGCCACTGAAACAGAAATATGGGCCATTTTCCAACACAGTCCTTATGCCTGGCATAGGACTGGAGAACTCTGTAATGGCACGCACTTTAACTCTTTTAACAAATATTTACCAAATGCTTACCATGTGCCAGTACGTTGCTAGACACTTAGCACACATTATCTCAATAATCGGGTCCAGACCCATTTTACATATGAATAGACTGAGGTTTGGAGAGAATAAGTGGCTTGCCAAGGGTTACACTGCTCATGTAATCCTGAGCCATCAATGTTTCTGATGGCCATGTGACCTGTGAAGAGGAGAAAGTTACAGAACAAAGAGGCCCTTCGTGTTTAAGTGCAATACTGAGCCCATGCTGCACGTGAAGTCCAGAGTAAGGGAACGGCGTGAAATCCACTGAGCGTGGCGGTGAGGTGGAGGTGGACTCCCAGACAGGATCCTTGCCAGCCCTGAGCCATTACAGACCCAGCCAATTTACCTGCTTCTCAATAAGATCTTTATTTGTCCTGCTATTCTCGTCTAAAACTGTTGTCATTTCCTTTTCTGTCTGGCGTCGCTGGAAGCTGCCTCCAGGCGGTATGACCACACTGGCCCCTCATGCAACCCCGGCCTCACCAGGATGAAACATATCCTAGAATTCTCCTTTGTTTGCCCTTTTATTCCTTATTGAGCAGAAGACATCTTATAGCTCTTATTTCTAGAACTTCAACTATTCCTTTTCTTTTTTGGATCAGCAAGCAGCTCAGGGTTTGAGGTAAATGAAAAGTGCTGTCCTAGCAGCTCTGGTTTCATTATTAAGTAGTTGCATTGGGAGACATATGAATTCACAGGATCAGAGCCTCTTAGAGCTGCCAAGCCCTTAGAAACTGTAGAACTGGGGCCAATCTGGGATGACTGCAACTTGGCTGCTAAAGTTTCAGTTGTTTGCTCATTTAACCCTTCCTTCATTCTTTGACTCCAGGAATACTTATTAACTGCCTACTAGACAGCAGTGCCTTGGCCCCACCCTCAGGGAGCTCTTACCTTGAGGGTGAGAGTGGATGGATCAGTAAACAGAGGATCACAGGCGTGACTAGTTCTGTGAAGGAGAGGCAATGTCAGACAGTACTAGTTTAGAAAGTACACTTGAAAAAATCACAGTCCAGTGCTCGCTTCAGCAACACATATACCAAAATTGGAACAATACTGGGAAGATTAGCAAAATAAAAAAAAATCTTACATTCCTAGCTTAAACGTCAAACTTGCCACTCATTTGCTGTGTGGCCATGGGTGAGCTATGAAACCTCCTCAGTTAATTCTAGAGTGTGGGGAGAATGGATGTACCTACCCCATGAGGGGGCGGCACCTGGTGCTAGAGCAGCGTAGATGGCTAGCAAAACATTTCTGACTAGTGATGTTCCAGAAAACCAGGAGCTAACAAGGTAGAATTTTATCTTTAAAAATATCCTATGGCAAGGGAAGGCAAAAGGCATGTAGAAAGCTGGGGCAAGGGACATTTGTCCATTGAGATTGAAGAGCTAGCCACGGGGGCTCTGGTTCAGGGTCAGATCCCGATTTAGGGAGCAAGGCAGATCTCAGTTCCAGAGGAAATATATGTCTGGGTTTGTAGAATAAGGGTATAAACTAGGACTTGGAAACAGGGATGGAGCTAAGAACAAACCCCAGTAACTAGAACATGGTGAAGACACTAAGCGGGACAGGAGCCTTGCTGATAATGCTGGGCTTGGCAGATGTGGCAGCCTTGAGAATGTGCCTCTCAGCGCTCTGCAGGGAGAGTCGCCAAGGTGGGGCGCTCTGAAAGCATCACTGCCTTTGCACTGAGGCCCTCCTTCCTATGCTGTTCCTGCTCAGTGAATGAGCACAGCACAGATCCTAGACAGGCCTGTCCATGGGAGACTTTGACCAGTGACTGTCTTTTTTTTTCTTTAGTGACTGTCTTAAGAACTCCCTGATGGCCTTGCTAAAGTTCCTTTAGAACTACACGGCAGGCTAAGACCCTCCCTCCTTCCCTTCCTTCTCTCTCTCCTTCACCCAGGGTCACACTCCATTGCATTGCTATGCATACTGGTGGCTCTCCTAGACTTTCCTGGCACCCTCATCATTTTCTATCACAAGGATTGCTCCTAATAAATTTCTTGTGCTTTTAATCCTATCATTTGATCTACTTCTTGGAGTCCCTGGACTAACACAGGCAGTCACCTACGTGTATGGTTTAAGGGACCCCAGCTTAAAAGACAGGGAGTTGCAATAACAAACATCACTGGATATGCAGTGCAACAGTTTTTACATTTCATTCCATAAAGAAGACAGATTCCACTCCTGGGCAAGATGGCTGACCTGAGACAGCAGCTGCCACAGCATGTCAGCAAGAAGGAGAAGTTTTAGATGAAAGAGAAAAAATGAACAAATGGACAAATGTAGATCAGATGTGGATCTGAAGAAAGGGTACCAGAACCTTCAGGAGACTCCACAGGAAGAAGCTGTGGGGCAGAACAAGAAAGGGGAAGGTATCGGCAAAGATCAACCCCCAAGAGGCTTGGAGTCCAGCGAGACGGGTAGGTGGAGCAGTTTGTTTTTCCCCACGTCCCCCCCCAACCGCCCAGCATCTCTGATGGTCAGTGGATTCCTGAACTGCTGGAGAGACTTTCTGCCCACACGAGCCCAGAGGTTGCTGCCACCAGTGAGCTGGGAGCATCTTATGGACAGGGCACCAGGCTCCCAGCCCCCTGGGGCTCTTCCTGCCCCACAGACCCGAACCTAGACGGCAGGTGCCATGTTGCTTCTCCACCCACCATGCACCTTTGTCCTCCCCAGGGGGATTCAGCTGCTCAGGTTTTATCTTGCTCCTTCCAACACAGATATTTCCCAACTCGGGCCCAAACTGCAGGAGCCACAGGGGTCCAGTGGGTCCTGGGTGATCTGTGTCACTCCAGAGCCTGGACATTTTGGGTGGATTTCCTCCTGGAAAGAGGGTTGGTGACAAGCATGGTGCTAGCACTCCTCCATACAGACTCTTTTCCTCTCCTTCCTTTCCACCACCTGTCGCTGCTGAGAGAGACAATTGAGCCACCACACTGAGGCTTCCACAGAGAGTGGGGCTCAGGCTTTTCCTCTTCCTGCAGAAGACTGAGGGGTGTTCGGTCTGTAAGCTCCCTGTTCACTGGCCCTCCCTAGTGCTGTTTGCCCAGTGGCTCCATCAGAGCAGGGCGCGCCCGGAAGCAGAGAGACATTGATTCGGCTCGGGCACCCCATGGGCGACTCAGGACCAGCACGTAAGGGAAGAAAATGGAGAGTTTATAGTAGGAAAATGACTCAATCTAATAATTACACAAATTAGCTTTTTTCCCATTCCCTTTAACTCCCAGCATAATGCTGGCACATTATTGAATAAATTAATAAATTAATTCATGAATTACGCCCCATCTCTTATTTTGTCTCTTGAATAAATAAATGATCTTTTTGGTCTTGGGAGGCAAGGGAGCGCATGTGGGCAGATCTGGCAGGAGAATGCAGTGTGGGTCCTAGCTGCAGAGTGCTCGTGGGGCACCTCTTCCCCTACACGATGGCCACACTGTCAGCTCAGACCAGGATCCTGGATGGGGAACCTTCCAGCCCGCAGTGCAGTCGTAAGGGAGCTTGGCTGGCTTGAGCTCCTGTCTGCCAGCAGACACCAGGGAAACACCTTGAAACAGAGGAGTAGAGAGAGGAGCAAGGCCCACCACAGACTGCCAGACTGTGAATCTCGGTCCTCCACAAGACGGCTTTCTGGTTGGGTGGGGCCTCTTCAGCCCCACCCTGGTGGCTTTGCCCAAAAGCTGGAGGCAGACATTTGACCACTGCCAAAACAGCTACCTTGCCAGCTTCTGTAGAGCCTGAGGGCAAGCTCACCCAACCCAGGCCTGCCCAGCCACACACCCCTACCTGTCTCTGCTGTGGCAGAGAATAAGGACTTACCCAAAGTTCCAGGGCCCCACCCACAACCTGGGGCTTTCAAGTGCTTCTCCTGAGGGACTAGAGCTGGTTACAGGACCCCAAAACAACTTTGCAGCTAGTTCCTTCCAGCAAGTACCACCGACTGACAGGGAGGTCAATTTGCATGCCCTTTACAGCATTTACTGACTCAATTTTACAGGATGTGAGGGGGTCCAAGGAGTGGCCATTTAGTGGAGTACTCATCCATCTCCACAGAAAAACTGCGCTAGTGGATAAGGGCAGAAGCATCCCAGCCCAGGGCCTTAGCATACTGGCATTTAGTCCCCTCTACCCTGAACAGCCCGGAAAGCTTGTCATGACTCTACTACCAGTGCCTCCCCCTAGTGGCCAGAAAAACAAATGTGGAGCCCCACCAAGGATTTGCAAAGTCAGGCTCACATGGTCCAGCCATGATTTGTCTTGCTCTTTCCCCCACCTCAGGGGGAGTTGAGATCAAGCAAACTTGTGGGAGCCACAGGGTCCCCCCTAAAGCTTGGAGCACTTATATGCCCCACCTGGGGGACCAGAGCTCACCACAGGCACAAAAGACCATCTTTGCACCTGGCTCTTCCATGCAAACATCAATCAATGACAGGGGGAACAACCCCATAGCTAAGCGCAGCTCCTCCCAACTCAAGCAAACAGGGAGTATCTCATTCCTACTAATAAATACCACCCACCATCACTGAGATTAATGTAGGGGACATAACTCACTACACATTGTTGGGAAGAGGGGAAGACAGCAGGTCACAGGTAAGCTGAGAGGTACATCAAACCTGCTAGAACACCCCATTGGCAACTCATGATCAGCACTACTCTCCCTGGCACACTCAAGGATTGATCTTTGGGGACCTGGAGACAGGCCATAAGCCAGGTCTAGCACCCCGATGTCTCAACCAAGAGGCCAAGATGAGAAGGAATCAGTGAAAGAACTCCAGAAACATGAAAAATCAGAGTGAAAGGACACCGCAAAAGAAAACAACTCCTTACCTATGCATACCAACCAAAATGAAAAGACTGAAATGACAGATGAAGAATTTCAAATATGGATTGTAAGGAAACTCAACGAAATAATAGAAAAAATAGAAACCAAACACAAAGAAACCACAAAAACAGTGCAAGAAATGAATTAAAAATTTACTAAGGAAATTGAATTATTTAAAAAATCAAACAGAACTTCTGGAAATGAAAAATTCATTCAAGGAAATACAAAACACAGTGGAAATCCTTAAGAATAGGCTAGATCATGCAGAAGAAAGAATCTCAGAGCTTGAAGACAACACCTACGAGTTAAACAAGTCAGTCAAAGGGGAAGAACTGAGAAATAAGAGGAACAAACAAAACCTGCAAGAAATGTGAGATTATGTAAAGAGGCCTAATATAAGAATCATAGGCATCCCTGAGGGCAAAGAAGAAAATATGTAAGAGTTGGAAAACCTATCTGAAGAAATAATTAAGGAAATTTTCACTGGCCTCGCTAGAAATCTAAATATCCAGGTACAAGAAGCTCAAAGGACCCCTGGGAGATTCACTGTGAAGAGGCAGTCACCACAACACATAGTCATCAGACTGGTGAAAGTAAACATAAAAGAGGCACTCCTACAAGCCATAAGGTGAAAGTAACATGTAACTTAGAAAGGAAAATCCATCAGACTAACTGCAGACTTCTCAACTGAGACCTTACAAGCCAGAGGGGATTGGGGACCCATTCTCAGTCTTCTCAAACAGAATAATGGCCAGCCTATAATTTTGTATCCTGCAAAACTAAGTTTCTTATAAGAGGGAGAAATAAAGTCTTTCGCAAACAAGCAAACACTGAGGGAATTTGTCAAGACCAGACCCACCCTGCAGGAAGTACTCAGAACTGCATTATACACAGATCATCACAATAGTCACCCACCAGTGTAAAATCACCCAAAACCTGAAGCTCAGAGCTGATATACCATAATGGCTCAAGTGGTAAAACAAAGAAATAATGTTATACTCAACAGGATGAACAAAAATTCCACCCCACTTATCAATTATTTCAATAAATTTGAATGGTATGAACTCCCCACTCAAGAGACATAAGCTGGCTGAATGGATAAAAAATATAAAACAAGTACCTGCTGTCTCCAGAAAACACATCTAACCCACAAGGACTCATATAGACTCAAGTCAAGAGATGGAAAACAATATTCCATGCAAATGGAAATGAAAAGAAAGCTGGTGTAGCCATTCTTGTATCAGATAACATGGGCTTCAAATCAGTAAAAGTAAAGAAAGAAAAAGATGGTCATTATACAATGGACAACCTACTGAATGGGAGAAAATATTTGCATGCTATATATCCACTAAAGGGCTAATAAGAAGAATCTACAAAGAACTAAAGTGAATTAAAAAGAAAACACCAAACAACCCCATTAAAAAATTGGGCAAAAGACACAAATAGAAGCTTTTCAAAAGAAGATAGACACATAGCCAATAAACATATGAAAAAAATGCTCAATGTCTCTAATCATCAGGAAATGCAAATGAAAACCACAATGAGATATCACCTAATTCCAGTGAAAATGACTTTTATCAAAAAGTCCCAAAACAGCAGATACTGGCATGGTTGCAGAGAGAAAGGAACACTTATACCCTGTTGGTGGGACTGCAAACTAGTACAACCTCTATGGAAAGTAGCATGGAGATACTTCAAAGAACTAAAAGTAGAACTACCACTTGATCCAGCAATCTGACTGCTGGGTATTTTCCCAAAGGAAAGAAAGACATTTTATCAAAACGACACTTGCACTTGAAGGTTTATAGCAGCACAATTCATAGTCGCAAAGATGTGGAACCAACTCAACTGCCCACCAATACATGAGTGGATTAATAAAATGTGGCATATGTATACCATGGAGTACTACTCAGCCATAAAAAATGGTGATCTAATATCTTTTGTAACAACCTGGTGGAACTGGAGACCATCCTTCTAAGAGAAGTATTGCAAGAATGGAAAAACAAACACCACATGTACTCAGTACTAAATTGGAACTAATTGGTCAACATTCATGGCCACACATGGAAGTAAAACTCAACAGAAATCAAGTAGGTGGGAGGGAGGAGGAGGGTATGAGCAAATTCACCCATAATGGGTACAATGCACACTATCTAGGTGAAGGGCACACTTATAACTTTGAGTCAAACTGTACAAAAGCAATTCATGTAACCAAAATGTTTGTACCTCCATAATGTTCTGAAATAATAAAAAAAAGAAGAAGACAGATTCATTGAGTAGGCCTCAGGAGCCAAGCACAGTGTTAGGCTCTAGAAATATAATAATGAACAAGATGAACAAGATGCTCTCACAAAATTTATCAGGAAAGACAGCAGAGATTAAGCAAGTAATTGAGAAAATATTTGTGTTGCTTTTTTTTTAATTTAAAAAAATAGTGATATAGTCCAAACTCCTTGCCACAGTTTACAAGTCTTCATGATCTGACCCTTACCTATCTCTCTATCACCTTTTCTCACCATATCCATATTGCACTCTGCATCAGCCAGCATCAAATGCTTGCAATTCCCAGAACCTTCCATCTTCCTTCCTATTCTGGGCCTTTGCCTACCAACCTTAGGCCATATCCATCTACCAGGCATCTCCACTCTGGGAGGAGCTTCTTTGAGCAACTGAAGGTGTTCTTCCTCTGTGTTCCCATAGTGCCGTCTACCTTGATCATAGATTTCATTGCAGACAAGTAAATGAAAAACTATACAAAAGCAAAACTAGTGTCAGGCACAAGAAATCTACATTCCTTCTTTCCAAATCATTTGGCTCATATTCAAGAAATAGTATCTCCACTCTTCATGCTCAAGCCAAGCTTGACTTCTGTTTTGTTGCAGAAACTGCTGCCTACACAATATCTGCTCTCTCCTGTCTCCTAATTGTAATAATGTGCCTAGCTAAAAATATCTATGCTTCCTAGTCTTTCTTGCAAATAAAGATGAATAATCAGATACAAGCAGAAGTCATGGGGTTGGGCTTCTGAGAAGCCAGTTTTGCCTTTTGACTCTCCCTTCTACCCACTGCCTGGTATTTGAATGTGATGCTTAAAGTTCCAGCAGACATCTTGGGACCATAAGGGAAAGGTCAAGAGAATTACAAACAGCCCTGACATTCTTGAACTGCTAAACCAACACCAGCAACCGCCTACCTTTGGACTTCTTATTACATGAGACAAATAAACCCTCATGTGTTTCAGCCACTGTAATCAAATTTCTTTCACTCACAGATTAATGCAATTCTGAACTGATACACTTCAACAAATTCTGTTCCCTTCGCCTTCTCCTATACTCATGCCCAGAATGTCTCTCTCCCTCCCTCCCCACCATCCATTCCCCTAAATCTCTGCCTACCAAATCGAATCCATCATTGAAGACCCAGCTCAAACAAAGCCCACAGAATGGGATCTTATTTTATCCCCTCCCAATCTGGATGTGCTTTTTCCTTCCTATGACTGATCACTATTATATTTTATCTGGACCTCTGGTGTGGAATATATATACACACTATTCTGCCTTGTCGGATATGTATTAGTGCTCTTATTTGTATTGCATACATCTTTGTACCTTCTGACCTTCTGCAATAAACAGCAGAGACACACATAGTAGACATTCAGCAAATCATTGTTGAATTAAACATGAAATTGCAATATGAACATAACTTCTCCTTACACACACATACACATTTAACCACTGACTACTGTATTTTTTGGAGTAAAATTAGGCAGAATGTAAGCAAAAAAAAAATAGATAAAATATACCATCAAATGATACCTTCTTTAATTTATTTGGAAAATGGGAATTATTCCTATGACAATGGGAGATTTTACTTCTGTTTATTTTTAGATTGAACATTCTTTCAACATCTATATTTACTGAATGTCTCCCCTATGAAGTCATAGTGCTATAAACAGGGTTATATTAAAATGAATGGGGGTTTTAGCTGGGAATGTTATGATCAGAGCTAAAATATGGAGCCTATGAAAAGCCCAGGTGGATGTGATGTGATCCTGAACTAAGCTGAGGGCAGGACGAATGAAAAGGAGAGCAAGCCTGTACTATTTAGCCCAGACTCTAAGAATAGGCACATAAATGTTATTTAAAGTTTCACCATTCATGCTCCTCCCAGATACTGGAATTTTATTGAATATTACATGCCTCAAAATGATGCAGATATAGAGGGAAAAGGAGCTGACAGTCTGTGTTTAAAGGGGATATTTTGATGAAAGATAAATGCCTATTCAGAATCCTAAAAAAAAAAGCCATGAGATAAACAGCCAAAGAGAGCTCATCAGAAAGAAAGATCCTTATACAAGAAGAAAACCTCCATCACGCTGCTCATACAGCACTTCGTTTGCATCTATTATAGCCTTAATCACATTGGTTTGTAATCCCTTATTTACATTTCTTCTATAATTTTGAACACAAGGATCACATTATTTACCTTGTGCCCACCTAGCACAATGACTTATGCATAGTGGACACTCAGGAAATGATTGCTGACTGTCATCTTTCTTGACTTGTCTGCAGCATTTAAAATTATTGATTATGCACTTCCTGAAACATGCTCCCTCTCTGCTTTTGTGACACTGGATTCTCTTGGCTCTTCTTTCTCCTCCCTAATAAGTCATTTTCAGTTTTTCTTTGCTGAGTCCTTTCCTCCAACTACCCTTTCAGTTTTGGTAGTCTGCAAGGTACTGTTCTTTTCTCCCCTTCTTTTCATTTATATTAAATCACCCCAAATTCTTAGCACTTTATCTCTTTGAATATACCGTTCCTTTAACATTCTTTCTACTCTTGCCCTCTAAAACTTCAAGTAGATGTATTTTAGACTCTCTTATCCCATCTTCAATGTCTTTTAATCTCTTTCAGATTTTTTTTCCTATCTTTGTCTCTTTGTGCTTCTTACTGGGTATTATTAATATCATTTGACCTGTTTTTCAATTCACAAATTCTCTTCAGCTCTGTGTTTAAGCCATCCAAGGAGGTTTTATTTTGCACTTAAATTATATTTTTCCCTTCTCAAAGTTCCATTTGAGTCTTTTTTTTTCAAATCTACCTGCTCAGTTTTCATAGTTTCTTATTTCCGAATCATGTTTAAATTCCCTTTTGTTTCTTTTAGCATATCAAACATACTATTTTATATTCAATATCTGATCATTCTTATCTTTGTGAGTTTCTTTCTGCAGACTCCTACTCCTACTGGCTTGTTTCATTGTAGGTTTCGTGATTTTTTTTTTTTCAGTATTATGAGCTCATGCTCTTTGGAATTTTATCTGTGAGAATTCTTTGAGGCCACTTAAAATTCCTCCAGAGAAAATTTTCACTTGCTACTGCAATGTGCCCGGGGTGCTATTAACCAAAGACCTCCATAAACTAACTTTTCTGCATGGTGGTTTTGAAAACACAGAGATAGAATTCTGCTCCCAAAAGGGCTTGAGTGCAGGCACGTGGTTGCGAATTCTCAGAAGAAATAATTTTTCCCCATACTCTCCTGCCTAACCCCCTAGGCAGGTAAGTACCTTTAATGTAGAGATGGGGTATTTTCTAGGTCACTCATTGAGGTAGTCACTGTTAAAGGATTTTAGATTATGACAGGGTCTCCAGTTGGCCTGACTGTGTGGTCCTACCACATGGCCCTTTAATCCTGACTCTAGGCCACCAGGGATAAGCAGATAGTCCCAAGATGATGAACTCTGGCTTAACTACCTCCAGAAAACCAGGCTTCATTGTCTGGCCCCTGATTGTTTTCCTTACTTAACTTCAGCTCAGCTCCACTTTAAAAACAACATCTTAAATATTCTATCCAAATTTTTAGGCATTCTTTATTGGGAAGGGTTTCTCCACACACCTATCCTATTGCCTGAAGCAGAAAATGTTCTCATTTAATAATATTCTCCCTGGATAGTTTCATCCCCTTTAGACTATATTCTCTCTCTGAATGACTCTCTAATCTATATTCTTGCCTTTCCTCTGAGCTTTTGATACGGCTGACAACTGCCCTCCCCCCTCAAATGTACTATTTGTCCTATGAACACTGTCTTAGTGAGGAGCACAATAGTCTACCTAATCAATCATGCTAGAAAGATTGATATCCTCTCCAGACCATTCCCCTCTCTCCTGCTCAGTTGCCAATTACTGTCATTACCAATTGTGAAGTTGTTTCAGGTTAGCTGCTTCTTCCCCATTCCCCCTGGAAATGCCCTGGTTCAGGCTCTTGCTCGTCCCTTACCTAGGCAATATCCCAGTGCACACAACTGATCTTTGACCTCTAATCCATGTGCTGCCCCTTCCATTATTGAAGCTGCCACCCAAATTCTCTTCCCAAATCACAGATCTGATCACGATCCTTGCCTGCATAGAAACCATGATTGACTTCCCACTGCCTGTTACAGGAGGAAGAAAATCTTGATGTCTTGACTTGATGTTCATGGTATATGTCAACGGGGTGTAAATCTCTACCGCCTTTTCATTGTGACCCCTTATTCTGTGACACATGTAATACTCCAGTTACACTTGACATTCTGTGATTTAACTCTTTTACTTGAAATACCCTTTCCCTCATCTCCATGTGCCAAAGTCCAGTTTATCATTTAAGGCCCAGTTTATTTTTTCCTCCCTCCATGAAGCCTTCCCAGAGATTAATTACTCCTTCCTTAACCTGCAGTCCCATAGCAGTTTGCTTATAAACTTTTGTGGCACTTACAATATTGTGCCTTTTGTTAGAGTTCACTGAGTATGTTTCTTCCCCCTACCAGACTCAAAGTCCCTGAAGGAAGGAGAGTATAGTGGTTACATGCTCTGGCTTTGGAGTCAAAGAGATCAGGCTCCAACCTTGATCCCGTCACTAGCTGTGTGACTTTGGGTTTAATCTCTCTGAGTCTCAGTTTCCTCCCTTACAAAAGGGAATATAGTGGTGTTGTAAAGTTTAAATTATCTAATTCACATAAAGCCTTTAGCACAGTTTCTGGCACAGAGTAACTGGTCAATAAATATTCACTATCATTATTAAAGCAAGTGCTACACTTGTTCGTCTTTCTGTCTCTTCAACAATTCCTCCAGCTTCACCTGTTCCCCGCACCCGTTTTCCTGTTCCAGGCCTTAGCCCAGACTAAGTAATCACTAAATTCTTCTTGAGTGAAGGCTGAAAACATCACACGGTTTTTATATAAAACATTTAATTCAGTCTGGGTAGAAACAGTTCGCGTTTGTATGAGCCACCAACAGATGAATGCTTACGGGCCGTCCCAGCAAGATATATCAATGGAACATCCTGTCTGAGCACGAAAGAGCAGCCCCTTTCAGTATTGTCTGAACAAGCTGGCTTTACTAGGAGTGGTGAAAGAGAAGGGGGAGGTTTCATATCCTAAGGAAGTGTTTGGAACTTAATGAGAAGTGTAGGCTGAGAAAATGACCCTGCTCTTTGAAAACCAAATGCAGCTACTGAATGTGAGGCTTACACACAGCCAACGCCATGTGTGAGCAACAGGGGCCAGAGTTTTGCAAAATCTTTTTCCTGGCCTGTGGTGAATTTTGAATCAAACCCACTCAGCATTTTGCTCTCTATAGACACAGCACATTTTTTCTCTAAATCCTCACTCCCAGCATGCTTACTAACCAACATTCCTGATAAAAACCAATGAAACCAAATGAATTATTTGGGGTTAGATATGAAGTGGGGCTTCCCCCCATTTCTTGTTCCAGCACCTAAAATATTTATTCTATTACCTCACATTCCGTAAAACTACCAATAATCCAAAGTTATCACTGTTTCCTTGGATTCCATAGTTTTTTCTGTTCTATTTTAGAGATGAACACACCGTATTTTATGACATACCTATTCTAATATTATCAGTAAGATTCCCATAAATGGGAAAGGTTTTCAAGTCCAAGTTTTTTTGTTTTTTAACTCTCCTTGAATTATATCTTGCATAGCTGCAAATCCATCAAAATGCTCAAACGATTCTATATGTGTTTCCAAGTTTACTTGTTTTATGAATTTGAGAAAGATTTGGACTGTTGGTACTTTAAGCTAACTATTTTAGGAATGTTGAATGTTATCATTCAGAGATGATAAAAATGGAATTTTCTTTTAGTCTGATAGCACAGGCTCCTCAGCGGTACTCCTGAGATCTGATTATTTCCCTTTGGGTAAAGAGATATGGAGCAGCTCTATTACATGATATACTTCAGGTGACCCTCTGCACTGCCCCTCCCCCAGAAACTCAACTAAAAGACTTTGTTCTTGAAACTAAAGGTTATACCTGACTGATCTTTATTTGTGTATATAACCCTTGCTTCCTAACCTGTCACTTCCATTGGAAAAATCGATGGCCCCAGATAGAGTCAACATTATTCAGTTCCAGCCTCTAAATAGCTTTTCTTTCATAGCATCTGCTTTCTCCTCCCCTACATCTATCTTGCTCTCAGCTAGCTGTCAAGTAATCGCTGACAAGGTCTGGCTGATAAGACTTAAGCCAGGAGTTTCCAACAGTTTTTTGTGGGTGTTTATGTGTGTAGGGGTGTGTGTGTGTGAGAGAGAGACAGAGGGAGAAAGAGAGAGAATGAATAAGGAGAAAGGAGAGACAGAGGAAGAGAAGGGAGAAGCCAGAAAGTAGAAAATAATGGAGCATGGCAGAAGCAACCAGCTTGGAGAACTAGAAAATGAAGAAATGAAGGCAGGATATTGTTTTCTGTCTAAGAATTCCCAGGCTAAGGTGTTACCTATTTTAGTTTATAAAAATCTTCTTTAATACCAACCAGTTTTCAATATTTGAGGGAATGCTCTTCTAACGGCAGAACTTCAGGCACCTTGACAACCACTTGGGAAGACAGTTTGAGGGTGGCTTTATGAGTCACAGTGATCATCTCAGTGGTGTCATCTGTAGGGTGCTAAGCAGAATCCCTGGCTCTAATCATTGCTCAGACCATATTGAATCTGGGATGCAAAGAGCGGGAAGCTTTGTTTCTCACCATACCTTATGACCTGGACAAGGCAATATTATGTTTATTTTGCTTTAAGGGATGAAGTTTTCAAAGCCCTCCTTTTTCCTATTCCAGTTCTACTCACTCAAATGTCATCAAGAATGCGAGGCATATACAAACCCAGTTTTACACTGTCAAATAGGCTACCTAGGAATAATTGGCCGTACAAAGTTCTCTAGAAAAGAAGCTGGATCTTTTAGATTGCACTTAGATAAGGCCTGACCTCATTTCCAAGTCTCACCTGTAAGCACCCTTGTGAGGTAAGTTAGGCTTTTGGTTGCTTCCCTCTTGTCTTCTCATGTAGTACCTACCCTCTTCCTTGCAGCTCTCCCAACCCCAACTACTTACTTAACTCCCTTGGGGCTTGGTTTCACCCGACCTATTATAATAGCACCTTTAGTTTAGGTAGTAGGTTTGCTCATGGTAAGGCTTTGTTATTACAATGCTCTTCATCATGTAGTCTTTCATTTTATGGGATATATACAAATATAAGGATAGGCGAGTCTTTCCCAACAGTTGAGTTAGGGCCTCTTGAAGACAGAAAAGCCTTCTAAAACTTAAACCATTGTTTTCTGCTCCTGCCTGCTTTTACTGTTATGTCTCCAGAGGAATAATGTTGGTCTTCAATGGTGCGTTTTGGAAAATGTGACATGTGCTGGGGAGAGGCAGCAGAGCCCCTCTTAGGATCCTTCAACCAATCATGCAACCTTGGCACCATCTAGGCAGCTAATAGCTCCAGCTCCTCCGAAGCCCAGCCATATGCACAATGAAGAAAAGGGAAGCGTCGTGCTTGTCTTAGTGCAGGCTGCTGTAACAAAACGCCACGAACTGGGTGGCTTACAAACAACAGAAATTTATTCCTCATATTTCTGGAGGTCGGAGGTGGGGATCCAAGATCAAGACACCGGCAGATTTGACGTCTGGTGAGGGCCTGCTTGCTGGTTTAGACGGCATCTTCTCACTATGTTCTCACATGGTGAAAGAAGCAAAGCAGCTCTTTGGGGTTTTATAAAGGCACTAATGCCATTCATGAGGGCTCTGTCCTCATGATCTAATCATCTCCCAAAGGCTCCATCTCCTGACACCATCACATTTGTGATTAAGTTTCAACATACGAATTTTGGAGAGACACATATTCAGACCATAGAAATGCTATAGCAGTGGCGCTCAGCCTTGCCTATATGTTAGAACCATTGGAGGTACTTTAAAAACCCTGATGCCTGGGTCCCACCCCAAGAGATTTGGATTTAACTGGTCTTGTGCGCAGCCTGGGCAGCCAGATGTTTTGAAGCTCCACAGGTGATTTATTTTTTTTATTTTTATTTTTTTTGAGACAGAGTCTCACTGTGTTGCCCGGGCTAGAGTGCCATGGCGTCAGCCTAGCTCACAGCAACCTCACACTCCTGGGCTCAAGCGATCCTTCTGCCTCAGCCTCCCCAGTAGCTGGGACTATAGGCATGCACCACCATGCCTGGCTAATTTTTTTTTATACATTTTTTTTAATTGGCCGATTAATTTGTTTCTATTTTTATTTTTTTTTTATTTATTTTATTTATTTATTTTTTTTTTTGAGACAGAGTCTGACTGTGTTGCCTGGGCTAGAGTGAGTGCCGTGGTGTCAGTTTAGCTCACAGCAACCTCAAACTCCTGGGCTCAAGCAATCCTTCTGCCTCAGCCTCCCAAGTGGCTGGGACTACAGGCATGCGCCACCATGCCCGGCTCATTTTTTCTATATATATCTTTAGTTGGCCAATTAATTTCTTT